>JAMPIV010020572.1:0-67500 GCA_024509875.1 Oreohelix idahoensis
GTTCTGATGATTGATATGATTATATGTAATCTTTGGCTTTTGATGCTTTATTGTGTTTATATATATCTTTACCTCATACGATTACTTTTTAAATGAAATAGTCCCTTATACTTAACCTTAACTACAAATAGGCATACTCTCTAATACGTAACTACATAAGTATAAATTTATTTCCACCATCTTAAATTTGTCTTTTCAAGATGGCTGCCTGAATCTCACTCAAAGAATTTGCCAACGTGGCGCTATTTTTAATTTCTAATTATTTTTAATTTCTTAAAATAACCTGCAAAAAGCTAACACTGAAGATGGAATAAAAAAAATATCAACTTATCTGAGAAACTTGTGTAAGTCTTGAAGGATGTCTTCACTGTTGGTCCTCGTCCTAAAAAAAGGGACGTATCATGCTTGTGTGGTTTGTGGTAAGCCAAAATTTGCGTGTTACCCCTGTAGTAGACGGAAGTGGTTCTGATGAGAACGATGTTTGTTACAATGGTAGTTTTGAAAACTCTGTCCTTTACTATAAAGGACATTACCCCTTTTACGTTTCACCTTATTCATGTTTTATATACTCACTACTTCACTGATTTTTTCCCTGATTAATTTCCTTCAAAGATGTTTACTTTTTTTGTAGTTTGATAGTAACAAACAACCAAAAGTCAATTTGCCCGGACGGACATTACATCCACTTTTCCGTGTATCTAAATCTTTAAACAACGGATTGTCAACTTTCTGACGTTCCCTGTGACATCCGCTGTGAAATTTGGGCACGGTCATGTTTGCGAACTGACACCATATCTCAAAATATTTCCGTCTGTCCATCCATTTATTGGAACACTGGAACCAACATGGTTTCATCCTGCTTACCGGTGTCACCGAATAAGAGACTTTGGGGGCTTCAATCATCAAATCAACCCGTCTCAGCTAGCTACTGACGGCTTTTCTGTCTAGCGGAACCTGTTTACATAACGTAAAAACACTTCACCCTGACACCAAATAGAATTCAATGTTGCTTCAAACAGGTCAGGAGATCAGGTAATAGTAAGGGAGTGACAAGAAGGACAAGAAAACCTAGAACTTTGAAAAATAAAACGACGAATACTGGAAGGCCTAGCACGTAAAAGGAAGGCCAGAGTAAAAATGCCGGAGAGGATTGAAGATAAGAAAAAGAGAACAAACGTAACTCGCGACAATCTTATTTTCTCATTCTGTTATTTTCATCACAATCCTACTTATATTCTATCCTACTTTCCCATCTGTCTTGCTCATCTCTCTTTGATCCTTAGCCGCCGACCGTCAAAGCAGTCAGTGGCCATCACGCCTAGTGGCGTCTTGTAAGGAAACAACAAATTGATTCCACTTTGCTCGGTCGGTGGCCATCCTTCGTACAGTGCCCCAACTCTGGTTCATTCTTTGCATCTCAGCCTCCACAGTCCTCCGCCAAGTTGTTTTTGGTCGGCCTCTCTTTCGCTTTCCTTCAGGGGTCCAAAGCATAGCTGTTCTTGTGATGGCATCGGAGTCTCTTCTGAGGACATGACCAACCCAGCTCCAGCATCTGCCAGCTATGATGGTGTGCATGTCCTCTTGCTTGCTACGAGTAAGCAGATCTTGGTTGGTGATGGTATTCGGCCAAAAGATTTGGTGAATTTTTCTTAGGCATGTTGTGTGAAAAGAGGACAATTTTGACATTTCCTTCTCTGTGACTCTCCAGCATTCCGCACCATAGAGAAGCACAGAAAGCACGCAACTCTGGTATAATCTTAATTTTGTGCTTGTGCTGTATTGGGAGGACTTCCAGATGTTATTTAGGCTAAAGAAGGTTGTTCTTGCCTTATTCATTCTGATGTTGATGTCTTTGCCTGCCCCACCGTCTGGTGTTACTATACTTCCTAGGTATGTGAAGGTATCTGTCTGTACCAGTTGCTGATTCCTTACTGATATGGGCTCAGGGTTGCTCATGTCTTGCTTATAATATCACTATAATCATAATCGTACTAACAATCTATCCTACTTTCTAATCTGTCTTTCTCATCCTGTTACTCTCATCATGTTACTCTCAACATACGTACATTTCATCTTACTTTCTCATCAATCGTTACTCCAGTAATAACCCTACTAACAATATATCCTTACATTCTCATCATATTACTCTCATTATAATCCTACTTTCCCAATCATCCTTCTTCTCATGTTACTCTTATCACACAGCCTACTAACAATCTATTCTACTTTCTCATCTATCTTTCTCATCACATTGCCCTTATCATAACCCTCCTAACAATATATTCTACTTTCTCATCTATCTTTCTCATCACATTGCCCTTATCGTAACCCTACTAACAATCTATTCTACTCTCTCATCTATCTTTCTCATCACATTGCCCTTATCGTAACCCTACTAACAATCTATTCCACTCTCTCATCTATCTTTCTCATCAAAATGCCCTTATCGTAACCCTACTAACAATCTATTCAACTCTCTCATCTATCTTTCTCATCAAAATGCCCTTATCGTAACCCTGCTAACAATTTATTCTTTCTCCTTACGTTACTCTCAGCATAAACCTACTAACAATCTATCCTACTTTCTCCTCACGTTACTCTCAGCATAAACCTACTAACAATCTATCCTACTTTCTCCTCACGTTACTCTCAGCATAAACCTACTAACAATATATCCTACTTTCTCCTCACGTTACTCTCAGCATAAACCAACTAACAATCTATCCTACTTTCTCCTCACGTTACTCTCAGCATAAACCTACTAACAATCTATCCTACTTTCTCCTCACGTTACTCTCAGCATAAACCAACTAACAATATATCCTACTTTCTCCTCACGTTATTCTCAGCATAAACCTACTCACAATCTATCCTAAAGATGAGTAAGAGGAAGGGCAAAATGCAAGACGGGCCTATATGTACGATTCTCATCTATCAGTCAATACCCTTTACCTCCCTAAGGAGCATAGGTCATAAAACTGGATCCCGTGTAGTGGAGGCGTCAACAATTCACTCCATGTGGCAGTATCTGCTTGGGACTCAAAGTCGCTCACCTGTGGGAACATTTTCCGCATGCGCTGACAACACATGAAGTCCCAGCTAATTCAGCAGATTTCCAAAATGTCACGAGTTCTTATTATATGCCACCATTATCTGATTACGTTTCAAATTATCTCTTATTTACCGTATGAATGGTTTAGATTGTGTTTGTTAGTTAGTTTGTTTTTTTTTTATTTATTTTTTTATTTATTTTATTTTTTTTTTATTTTAAGGTATTAATTTTTGTTAATGTATTTTAATTAATAATTTTTCCCCCCTTAAATTTGATTATGTCTGCATGTTACAAATGTATGTTATTATTTTACCTCGATAATGTTGTATGCTTAAATAATGCTAAAAATACATGTGCTATTGAAAGGATACTGTATGAAAGGTGAGCGAAAGGAAGGGCAGAAAGTTAGACGGGCCTGCGTGCCCAATTCTCAACCCCTTGAAAATAAAGTTCGTTCGTTCGTTCGTTCGTTATCTATCTATCTTTCTATTTATCTATCTATCTATCTATCTATCTATCTATCTATCTATCTATCTATGTATTAATGGTTATTTTTATTTTTATTTATTTTATTTTTACATTCATTATTATTATTATTATTATTCTGTTTTAATGTTTTTTTTTTTTTTTTTTTTTTTTGTTTTTTTTTTTTTTTTTTTTTTTGCGTTCGCCCGCTAATACTCGAGGCGGAATCTCAGGTTATCATTTTTTTTTTTTTTTTATGTCTAACCTGACATTGATTTTACGTGAGTATCCCTTTATTTCTTGTACAGAGACAAATGTCCCTCGCCATTCAGGCAAATACTCGCCGATTTCGGAGGTACCCATTGCAGCTGGGTCGGCTCAGGAGCCGCCAGTCCCTGGTCGACGACACTCCTTCAAATGTCCTCGCCAGGTCTCGAGTTAATCCAGTCCAAATCCCGGTCGCCCGGGTTTGATCCTGTATCACCCGGTCGCCAGAGCGGTGTTGTAACCACCACGCTAGCGCGGCTCCCTGTTTTAATGTTAAAAACGTACTTTAATTATGATGATTATTGCAAATGTAATATTACTTTTATAATGATAAATGCCTTAATAATGCTTAAAGTAAATGTGAGGATGAAAGGATATAGTATATATGATGAGAGAGAGGGGAAGGGCAGAATGTCAGACGGGCCTTGCGTGCCCAATTCTTAACCCTTTGAAAATAAAGTTCGTTCGTTCGTTCCTACTTTCTCCTCACGTTACTCTCAGCATAAACCTACTCACAATCTATCCTACTTTCTCCTCACGTTATTCTCAGCATAAACCTACTAACAATCTATCCTACTTTCTCCTCACGTTACTCTCAGCATAAACCTACTAACAATCTATCCTACTTTCTCCTCACGTTACTCTCAGCATAAACCTACTAACAATCTATCCTACTTTCTCCTCACGTTACTCTCAGCATAAACCTACTAACAATCTATCCTTTCTCCTCACGTTACTCTCAGCATAAACCTACTAACAATCTATCCTACTTTCTCGTCCATATTTCTCCTCATATTACTCTCAACCAAGACATGCAGACACTACCCTCCTTTTTATCCACCCGACCCTTCTCAGTGATTGTCAATTCGCTCATTTCCGTTTACTTGGCCCCCTTGAGACCAAGAATCCGTTGGTAACAATGTTGACAATAGCTGGTGCAAAACTCGGTATCCAGAATAGCCAACACGGCAGAGAATACATTATTTCATCTCGCCCTCAACCCCCACACGCCAGGGCAAACATAAAAATAGCTCAAATAGAATTCGTTCACGGAAAGCTGAAATTAAATATATCGAAGCTTGGTTTGAACAGAAACAGAAAACAACATCACCGTGGTGAGATAATCGAATTCTCAGGAGTAGAATAATTTCTCGATTCTTCTTTCTCCAAGCTTTTCCACGACTATATTACATTAGCTGTGTCATAATGTTCTTCTCTCACACCTTCCCTTTGCATCTCATTCTGTTCGTTTAAAAAAAAAAAAAAAATTACCTGCCATCGCTAACACAGCTGCAATTAGTATCGTCAAGCAAATTTCTTAGCCGGCTGTTTTCATACAACTCGGAGTTTTAAATTGCTTTGAGTGTTAAAAAAACAGTCAGGAAAAATGCCCGCTGAATACTGATGCATATAATATTAACAAACGTAGGAAAGCCAAAACAAACAACCTCATAAAATTCATTGTAGTTGCAGCTGCAAAACTACTGCACAACTATTATGCTTCGAGTGGTAATCTCATCCCCCTATGTTTTGGAATGAAATGAACCATGTGACTTGAAAGGGGAGACAATATCAGCGCTGGATATAGGATTAAGGGAGTGTAAATTTTTAATTACCTTAAAGGTTGCAGATGGTAGCCATGGTTACCGTTCGGGATGATTACACGACATTTTAAGGCTTTCGCGAAATATTTCAGGGCTCCAGCTTTTTTTTTTCCTTTGATCCTTAGCCGCCGACCGTCAAAGCAGTCAGTGGCCATCACGCCTAGTGGCGTCTTGTAGGGCAACAACAAATTGATTCCACTTTGCTCGGTCGGCGGCCATCCTTCGTACAGCGCCCCAACTCTGGTTCATTCTTTGCATCTCAGCCTCCACAGTCCTCCGCCAGGTTGTTTTTGGTCGGCCTCTCTTTCGTTTTCCTTCAGGGGTCCAAAGCATAGCTGTTTTTGTGATGGCATCGGGGTCTCTTCTGAAGACATGGCCAACCCAGCTCCAGCGTCTGCCAGCTATGATGGTGTGCATGTCCTCTTGCTTCCTCCGAGTAAGCAGATCTGGGTTGGTGATGGTATTCGGCCAACAGATTCGGTGAATTTTTCTTAGGCATGTTGTGTGAAAAGAGGACAATTTCGACATTTCCTTCTCTGTAACTCTCCAGCATTCCGCACCATAGAGAAGCACAGAAAGCACACAGCTCTGATATAATCTTAATTTTGTACTTGTGCTGTATTGAGAGGACTTCCAGATGTTGTTTAGGCTAAAAAAGGCTGTTCTTGCCTTATTCACTCTGATGTTGATGTCTTTGCCTGCCCCGCCGTCTGTTGTTACTATGCATCCTAGGTATGTGAAGGTGTCTGTCTGTACCAGTTGCTGATTCCTTACTGATATGGGCTCAGGGTTGCTCACATTGAGCGTCATTGTCGTAGATTTTTAGATAGGAGAATTAAGACTTGGGTTGGTCCCTTCTGAATAGGTTGGAATGAGTGATAGATACAGTGAGAGCTGGTGAACAGCAATAGAATTTCCACACGTGAGATGATAGAATGTGATGTAGACGCTGTCTTTGAGAATCGAGATAATCTTCTCTCTCTCACCTATCTTCTACGACCGATCTAAAGTAGTCAGACAGTCTAAACCACAGATATATATTACATAAATCTCTATATACTCACGGGCACGCACATACACGTGACGACAGGTAAACACACAGACGTGGGAAAACTATAACAATGATATATGTATTCTTTGAACGAGCTGACCAACGCACTGATTTAGTTCAAGAGAGATTTTATTTATTATCATCTAAAAAAATCTTCTCACAACACCCAAAATTTCATCAAGGAAAAAAACATATACAAATAGTCATAGAATTCAAGGAAAATGTTACAAGGATGATAGCCCGTTAGAATCTTACTCTAGGTTTAGCCCACAGCCCCGTTAAGAGAACAGATGATGGCCCAAGGAGTTATAGATACGTAGGGTTGAGTCTAAGAGGTTTCTTTCTTTCTCGTAAATGTATGAACAGAATTGGATAATCTGATTTAGCCTAAGAAAAAAAGAAACTCTAGCATTTGTAACAAATTCTGCAGATTTAAACATTTAAGACAGCAAATGGGTGACAATAATACACCGGTAAAATAACACTCTGACCTGTGTACTCTCATTCATTCAGCCATGGCCTTTCTCACACATATATACTCACAACTTTGCTCGCTGCCTCTGGGAACATAATAATTCTAGGACCTTCGCACAGACCCGAAAATGCAGTCGTCGACCAAGAAATCCCCAGTTCCAAAAGACGTACTGAAATCTCTGTCTCCGGGAACGATTTCCTTGGGTGTTCTAATTTTTCGAATGTCTGATTCAGTCACATAAAATTTGTCCAGGCACGAAAGTTAGCAGAGCACAATGTCATTAGCTTTGGATTCTAGGATTTAAGGAATGTCAGATCGGTGTCTTCTTTCAGGCAGGTACTATATTTGGTCACCACAATACTAGTCACAATCTCTGTCGGAATGTTAATCTTGTAATATTCTCGCCGCCAGGCAGCATGTACATTTAAATTTGTGGAGCAATATGAACTGGCTCAAAAGCCCAATATATATTTCTAGTCTTTAGAAACCGTTAGTGGGATTGCTATTACTGTCTCTCTCTGATGGCTTATGCACTGTCAGATCAGTGTTGCTTGAAAATTAAACCCCACGTGGTTAAAGATAGGAAATGTCTATGCTTCTCACAAATATGTCTCTCAGGCTACTAAACGCTGGCAAGTTGGGTACCACCGTTTCACTATATAAAAGAAAGAACACATATCAAATAATTTACATATATGTACTCATTATAACTTACATTTTAAATAGCAAGCCGACCGCTTAAACTTCCGGTGAAATAAGTTATATAAAATCGATCATCAGGAATTAGGAATATGGTGCGTATTCCGTCACTATTCACTGATGTCGCATCTAGCATTTTATAAGTTTGATATAAAATATTCTCGACTGAGTATTAGCCGTTAAATTAAATTCCTTATAGCTACTAGTTTTAGTAAGCTAAAGATATAATTTATTATGTATTTCCACTGTATGCGTCACTAGAAAAAATAATACAAACTATAAATTAAGCACTCTGGACACAGAACTAGTTTAGAATGAAATAGGCGATTAAACACTAAATCACTTTCCAAAATACTAGATATCTATTTTATAAATCTCACCACAGCACTACGATAACGCCACGACTAGGATAATTCACTAGATAGGTATTTAGAAGCTCGTCACAAATCTGACGAGAACTATGAAATTTGCTATACAAGCTTCATTCGCTAAGCACGTGTGTTCCGTCTACTGGAGATGTTGGAGACTGAAATGAAATCAGATTTCAGCTCCTGGGTGGATATTTGAAAACAGGGGCAAACAATCCCACATTTTCTCAAACTCCGAAATCATCTCCCCTTTCCCGTGTAAAACACCTTACGTTTAACATTACCATTACTAGACGTCTTACATAACTGACACTTCTGCATTTCCGCACCTCGCGCTGACCCGGCCAACAGTGAGCCGTGTCAGCTGGGATTTCCAGACGACAGATGTCTGAAACTGCGACTATAAGGTGTAAATATTCGCTCCTGCTTAAGCGTTCGGCCGATGCAACTACTTGTTGACCGTTGAAAATGCAGACGGATGTCGGCTCTCTCCTAGCATTCTCACGCGTTTACGTCGAGAATCTAACTCAGGAGTGTCGTGTCATCTGAAGGTGCAGACCCAAGTCGGCTCGATGTCTGAGATGGACTGCAACTAAATCGCACTTTACGTCTGACTGACATCTATGTAATAAAATTACGCATCCCAGTATGAGAAAAAAAACCCCGGTAAAGTTTTAGAATACTGAAGAAAATATTTTTCGCAAACGAGTGATGCGAAAAATACAGGAAAAACAAGTAAGGAAAGATAATAAACAAAAGGATTTGGGTGAGAGAATAGGAAGAAGATGTAGGTAATTTAATGATATAAAGACCTACGTGACAGGACGTCCCCCCTTAAGATATGGAAGCACTCCATGTCTACGTTATGGAATTAAATTTCCTATAACCGTAGCTTCGGGGTGTCTGTCTTCTTCCCTCTCATCTTCCCCCTCCCTCTCTGTCCAATTCCTACTCAAGTCTACTCCCCAAAGTTTCCTTCCTCTGGAATGTCTCCCATGCGCGCTTGAAAGAGCGTCGCCGCTTCTGACATTTTTGAAAGATTTCCTGTGATAGCGGTGGAATATCCCTGCCACTATCATCATCTTCGTCAGCTCTGGCGATCGTCAGGAGATGGTCGGAGGTTGGCACTGGTCTTTCCAAGTATCTCTTTAAGAGATTTAAATGGAAAACCTTCTCCTTTCCTTGAATAGAGATCTGGTAGTTAGCCTTAGAAATCTTTTTCAGGGCGGTAAACGGCCCTTGCCATCCGATCTTCAGTTGGTTGTTCTCGGTAGGGAGTAACACCAAAACTTTCTCTCCTGCTTCCAGTTCTCTTTCTTTCGCGACTTTCCTGTATCGGTTAGCGTGCTTTGTGCGTGCTCGCTTAAAGTTAGTCGTTGCTAGGTCCCACCCTAGTTTCAACCTTTCCTTTAAAACCGACACATATTTACTTGCTGAGACGACTGTCTCATCCGCCTTCTCGTCTGTCAGAGACTGAAGTAAGGCTTCAAGCGGGCCCTTAATGGGTCTGCCGAATAAGAGTGTAGCTGGCGGAAATCCTGTGGAAGTATGAGGAGATTCTCTGTAGCCAAATAACGCTGCAGGAATACAAAGATCCCAATCTTCAGGTTTCACTTGTGCCAGCTTACTTAGCATCATGTTGAGGTTTCCATTAACACGTTCCACGAGCCCATTTCCGGCCGGAGTATATGGCTTTGTGTAGATGTGTTTGGTCCTCAAGATCTTCACGATCTCATCCATCAACAGGTTTCGGTATGGGGATCCGTTATCCGTCAACACTTGCTGAGGGAATCCCAACCGAGTGAAAATCTGCACGAGGGCTTCTGCGACATGCTTGGCATCTGCACATGTTAGCGGGATAGCTTCTGCCCATAAAGTGCATGTATCGACTAAGGTCAGGATGAACCTGTTCCTTCTTTTAGTCCTTTCGAAAGGCCCTAAAATGTCGATCGCAACCCGTTCGAATGGTGTTCCCACTATTGGCATTTCCCCCAAAGAGACTGGGGGTGCCCGTTGCTTGGGTGGCACACGTTGGCACTGGGCACAGGATTTGACGTATCTGATAATATCAGTATTTATTCCTGGTCACCAATAATGAGTGGTTATACGTTGGTTTGTGGCGTTCTGTCCCATATGTCCGCTGAAGGGAAGAGAGTGCCCCATTTCTAGGATTTGGCTTCTGTACTGTTTCGGTACTAGGAGCTGGTTGTAACCTTGGTCAGGCTTGCCCGTTCTCCGATAAAGTACGCCATCCTCAGAAAAAATGTCCCCGTGCTGTCTGGGTTCCTTAGCCATGGGCAGTTTCCTAAAGCAGGGTGCCAAAGTAGGGTCCTTGTATTGCGCTTCTTTAAGTTCCATAGGTAACAAATTAGGCGCAGGCTCCCGTTCCTTCTTGGTTTGCCCTCTTGTAGTTACTGCTGCCACCATCGGCTCTTCCGGTTTCCCAATACACACGTATCTACCGCCAAGTATGACTGGGTAGATGGGATCATCCATAACAGCCGCTTTGATCACGCCTCTGACAAAGTCAGAGTGTATCTCCACCAATGCGATGGGAAGCGCTGTAGGTGCATCACTCTTACGAACTCCACAAAGTTTGACGGCCTCTCCTATCTCTTGACCGGGTTTAACCAGGTTTCTGGCAACAATGCAATCGTAAGAAATCCCCGTGTCAAATAAGCAAGAAGTTTGAGAACCGTTCAAAGTAACAGTACCTCGCGTTGAGGGTCTATCCCCAACAGGTTGGGAATCACTGTCAATAATTCCGCCTTGCGAGACTGTTAATAAGCATCCGATGCGTTTCGGCTCGGTGTGCTCGGTCTGATCATATGTCCCGTGCTCAGGGGTTTTCCCTTTGCCACCTTGACCTTTCTGGCCACGCTGCCATGAAGGGCGGTCGGGTTGATCAGACTGTTTGGGGTGGTTGGGGTACTTGTTCTTGTAGAACTTGGATTTTTCAGGAGGGGGGTTTTGAGGTCCAGTTTCTCTGTGGTTATTTTGGTTAGAAGCCTGAGAAGATTGCTCTAGGTTATGTTTTCGAAAATGCTCCTCTGTCGGTTTCCGCTTTGTGGCCGGTAGTTCAGCCAGCGCATTGTGGTAACGCTCAGACTTCTCTAGGATGTCTTCGAGCTTTTCTGCACCCTGCTCAGCTAGAAATCTCCGGGTATCTGCAGACAATGTGTTCTTTATTTGTTCTGTTAAAACAAATTCCTCAAGACCTTCATAGGTAGAGGGGAGCTGTGAGAGCTCTAGGCACTTTGTCAGATAACCCTTCAAACGAGACGAGAACTGCTGAAAAGTTTCAGAATTCTCTTTCCGGCTGTTGCGAAACAGTTGCAAAAATTTGCGAGCGTTCATTTCAAAGCGCTCCAGTAACGCTTTCTTCAACAGATCATAGTTGTCTTGTTGGCTGCTTTCCAGTTTGGCGTAAACATCATACGCAGAACTTTTCAAAGCCTGGGAAAGCTTCATGTTCCAACGCGACCTCTCTAAACCGTACAGAGTTGCAATTTTCTCAAATTTTTCTAGCCAAGTGTCAATCTTCTCATTTGGACAAGGGAAAGATTCTAGCGGAAAAGACATAGCAGTGAGATGGGTAGATTGAGTGTTAGAAGGATCAGTTAAGGAAGAATGAGGAGAAGACTCTCCATTGCTGGAGGTAGAGGCAGCACCACGACTTTGGAACTCTAGAGCTTTAAGTGCCAGCTCATGCTGTCTCTCCTTCTCTCTCTCTCTTTCCTCATGCTGCATCCTGCGAATTTCCATTTCCTCATCCATCTTCTTCTGCTGTAAAAGACGGTCTTCCGCTTCTTTCCTCTTTAGTTCTTCTTCTTTCCTCTCCGCATCATATCTCTCAAGTTCGTCCCTGACAAAAGCTTTCGCTTCTTCTCCTTCCAGTCCCTCCTCTCTCGCTTCGTCCCTGAGGAGTTGTCTAAGCTTTGCCCTCTCGGCCATATTATGTCAGTGACTGAGACTAGTGGAGAAAGAAATTTAGAAAAGGATACTCTGATTCCTACCACTTACGAGAAAAAAATGTACCAAGAATTCAAAAGATGATATCCTTAACCCTGGGATACCTCCTCCAAAGTAAAATCTAACTATCGCTGCTATTATCGGCAATAAAGCACTTAATGCAAAAAACGACTACGCCAACTAAATGGTAGTTAAGATTACTTCTGAAAAATAAGTTGCTACAGTGGAAAAGCAAAATAATTATTGCAAAAATTAAAGAGAAAAATAATCCCTTAATTATAAAATCCACTCTAAGTTCGCCCCCTGAAGTCAGATAGGGTAAGGGAGGCAATTAATCTGGACAAATAGTCCGAAACGCACTCCTTAGCTTTTGCTCAAACACCTACTTCTTCAAAACCCAGTGAATGTTATACACTCACCATTTTACCAGCGTTTAGTATTACAAAATCAGTAATTAACATATATTCCGACAGTCAACCTGTAACTGAAATGTATATTATTTCTTAATGCTGTGGAAAAAAAACTTATCAGTTTGTGTGGTCAGCACGCTCGTAAACAGATCGTTAGTCTATGTGATAAATTATTTTAAAAGATACAAAAACTCACAAGACATCACACTCTTACTCTATATCAGAATAAAGAATCTTAAAGACCAGCTGATATTTGTCATCTCGTCTTCCTATTCAAAGTTCAAAAACCGGAAACGAGCAACCATTTGTCGTATCGTCTCAGGATTTTGGGTTCAATTCCCGGTAACGAGCGACCATTTGTCGTAGATTTTTAGATAGGAGAATTAAGACTTGGGTTGGTCCCTTCTGAATAGGTTGGAATGAGTGATAGATACAGTGAGAGCTGGTGAACAGCAATAGAATTTCCACACGTGAGATGATAGAATGTGATGTAGAGGCTGTCTTTGAGAATCGAGATAATCTTCTCTCTCTCACCTATCTTCTACGACCGATCTAAAGTAGTCAGACAGTCTAAACCACAGATATATATTACATAAATCTCTATATACTCTCGGGCACGCACATACACGTGACGACAGGTAAACACACAGACGTGGGAAAACTATAACAATGATATATGTATTCTTTGAACGAGCTGACCAACGCACTGATTTAGTTCAAGAGAGATTTTATTTATTATCATCTAAAAAAATCTTCTCACAACACCCAAAATTTCATCAAGGAAAAAAACATATACAAATAGTCATAGAATTCAAGGAAAATGCTACAAGGATGATAGCCCGTTAGAATCTTACTCTAGGTTTAGCCCACAGCCCCGTTAAGAGAACAGATGATGGCCCAAAGAGTTATAGATACGTAGGGTTGAGTCTAAGAGGTTTCTTTCTTTCTCGTAAATGTATGAACAGAGTTGGATAATCTGATTTAGCCTAAGAAAAAAAGAAACTCTAGCATTTGTAACAAATTCTGCAGATTTAAACATTTAAGACAGCAAATGGGTGACAATAATACACCGGTAAAATAACACTCTGACGTGTGTTCTCTCATTCATTCAGCCATGGCCTCTCTCACACATATATACTCACAACTTTGCTCACTGCCTCTGGGAACATAATAATTCTAGGACCTTCGCACAGACCCGAAAATGCAGTCGTCGACCAAGAAATCCCCAGTTCCAAAAGACGTACTGAAATCTCTGTCTCCGGGAACGATTTCCTTGGGTGTTCTAATTTTTCGAATGTCTGATTCAGTCACATAAAATTTGTCCAGGCACGAAAGTTAGCAGAGCACAATGTCATTAGCTTTGGATTCTAGGATTTAAGGAATGTCAGATCGGTGTCTTCTTTCAGGCAGGTACTATATTTGGTCACCATAATACTAGTCACAATCTCTGTCGGAATGTTAATCTTGTAATATTCTCGCCGCCAGGCAGCATGTACATTTAAATTTGTGGAGCAATATGAACTGGCTCAAAAGCCCAATATATATTTCTAGTCTTTAGAAACCGTTAGTGGGATTGCTATTACTGTCTCTCTCTGATGGCTTATGCACTGTCAGACCCGTGTTACTTGAAACAAAAAAAAACCCACGTGGTTAAAGATAGGAAATGTCTATGCTTCTCACAAATATGTCTCTCAGGCTACTAAACGCTGGCAAGTTGGGTACCACCGTTTCACTATATAAAAGAAAGAACACATATCAAATCATTTACATATATGTACTCATTATAACTTACATTTTAAATAGCAAGCCGACCGCTTGACTTATAATTTAAACTTCCGGTGAAATAAGTTATATAAAATCGATCATCAGGAATTAGGAATATGGTGCGTATTCCGTCACTATTCACTGATGTCGCATCTAGCATTTTATAAGTTTGATATAAAATATTGTCGACTGAGTATTAGCCGTTGAATTAAATTCCTTATAGCTACTAGTTTTAGTAAGCTAAAGATATAATTTATTATGTATTTCCACTGTATGCGTCACTAGAAAATAATACAAACTATAACTTAAGCACTCTGGACACAGAACTAGTTTAGAATGCAATAGGCGATTTTAACACTAAATCACTTTCCAAAATACTAGATATCTATTATATATAATATTCACCTCAGCACTACGGTAACGCCACGACTAGGATAATTCACTAGATAGGTATTAGAAGCTCGTCACAAATCTGACGAGAACTATGAAATTTGCTATACAAGCTTCATTCGCTAAGCACGTGTGTTCCGTCTACTGGAGATGTTGGAGACTGAAATGAAATCAGATTTCAGCTCCTGGGTGGATATTTGAAAACAGGGGCAAACAATCCCACATTTTCTCAAACTCCGAAATCATCTCCCCTTTCCCGTGTAAAACACCTTACGTTTAACATTACCATTACTAGACGTCTTACATAACTGACACTTCTGCATTTCCGCACCTCGCGCTGACCCGGCCAACAGTGAGCCGTGTCAGCTGGGATTTCCAGACGACAGATGTCTGAAACTGCGACTATAAGGTGTAAATATTCGCTCCTGCTTAAGCGTTCGGCCGATGCAACTACTTGTTGACCGTTGAAAATGCAGACGGATGTCGGCTCTCTCCTAGCATTCTCACGCGTTTACGTCGAGAATCTAACTCAGGAGTGTCGTGTCATCTGAAGGTGCAGACCCAAGTCGGCTCGATGTCTGAGATGGACTGCAACTAAATCGCACTTTACGTCTGACTGACATCTATGTAATAAAATTACGCATCCCAGTATGAGAAAAAAACCCCGGTAAAGTTTTAGAATACTGAAGAAAATATTTTTCGCAAACGAGTGATGCGAAAAATACAGGAAAAACAAGTAAGGAAAGATAATAAAACAAAAGGATTTGGGTGAGAGAATAGGAAGAAGATGTAGGTAATTTAATGATTTAAAGACCTACGTGACAGTCATGACCTCTGACTTCTTTAAATTTATGTTCAAGCCCACCTGCTGGCTAAACTTATTAAATCTATCCGTTCTTTCCTGGATGTGTTGATGTGAATGTGCTAGTAGTGCAATGTCATCTGCATATTCCAGATCTTCCAATGTAGAAAATGTAGTCCATCTTATTCCTCTTAGACTGCCCTCTGTTGTCTGGCGCATCACCCAATCTATGACAGGGCTCCTGCTTATAGAGTCTGAAATACTCAAATGAGACAAGACCACATCTTTATGTTGCTACTAGGTCCCCCTAGATCTCAGATGAAAGCACAGGATATTTCACATTGTGAGGCCCTCTTACAATTTGAGAAAAATTGCAAAATACTAGAGGATCAGGCATCCTTGGGAGAAATTACGCCCGAGAAAAGCGGCTCTGATGCCCCATCCTCCCTGCTAGGGCCTGGTTTCTACCAACTCAATAATATGTTAAATAACATGAAGAAATATGATGTTTGTGGAATATTATATATGCGCGTTCGCTTTATTGATTTATTAATCATCATTTTGCTGTTTGCTACATATAGCGCATCAAGACAGCACTGTAGCTGGCCGGCTTTACAGAAAGCCTGTACAAAGTATGAATACGCTCTAGGAGAGGTGGTTTCTGTTGCAATTTATTTGACATGATGAAGTTGCCACCCGCGCGCACAAATATATTTAATATTACAAACTGTGAAATGACAAACAAACATGAACGGTTGTTGGCACACAGCAAACATTCTAGTGAGAACACTAACAGTGGTAAGTAGATAATATGGTCTCCATCTTTGGTGAAATAATTTACCTTCTTACGACAGCCATGAGTCCTTGTCCTGGCAGCCCCAGGGTAAGAAACACAAGGTTGACCCATAGCCGATACTGCCGTTGGGGAGTGAAGTGTTAGAGACTTCACGATACTAAGTTTAACATCGAGTAGTGGGGTGACCAGATCCCTTCCTCGCTGCCTTTTCCTATTAAGCCAGGTACCTATTTGCAGCTGGGTAGACTGGAACGCGTCGATGCCGTGAATCGAAACCGGCACCTTTGCTACTGGAGAACAGGGTTCTAACTACTCTGCCAATAGAACACTCACAGGTAAAAGTACTCCCATAGAAGATGCTGCCAGAGGAGTGAAGTGTTAGAGACTTCGCTATACTAGGTCCAGCATCGAGAGGTGAGGTGACCAGATCCCTTCTTCGCTGCCTTTTCCTACCCTAACTCAAGAGCAAAGTCAGATACCCATTTACATCTGGGTCGACTGGAGCGTGTCGAAGAGACACACGTGACCATAAGAACACATGGAGGAGAGAATTAGACATGGACTTGAAGGAGATAAGTAAGACATGGAAAGGTCTTGAATGGATAGCACAGGCTACGAAAGCTTAGTTCAGTTGGTTCTTTGATAAATATTTCTTTCAATGTTTCTTCTTCTTCTTTCCCCCCTACGCCATACCCCCCCCCCCCCCCCCCCCACGACCCCACGTCCCCCCTCAACACACACACTATCGCACGCGCATGCACAGACATACACACAACTGGCAACTATATTTTTAAAAAATGTAATTTACAACTCTTATCAAAAATAAAAAAAATAAAAAAACAAACAAACAAACAAAAAATATTTACTTTACGTGTAATATGCTGAATAATGAAATCCGCCTCGTCTGCTCTGGACTTGTTTATCGCAAACTGATAATGTCATTAGCGGATTGATTACATTTGACTTAAATTTAAAAAACCAACAAAAAATAACATTAAAAGAAGAAAATAAAAAATAAAAATAAAAATATTTTTAACACATGCTTTTAATGCCCTAAAGAGCCACAAATAATGTTCAAGAAGTTTGTAGCTTGCAGTCAAAAAATGTAGCATCAAAGTGACAAAAAGCGTGGGGCGCTGATTCTGCGTGAAATTAACTTCTTCTTCATACTTCATTACACACTTATGGATAAAATATATGATAAGCGCTTAAGCGCCCCACGCTTTTTGTCAATTTGATGCTACATTTTTTTTTACTGCAAGCTACAAACTCCTTGAAAAATTATTTGTGGTTTTTTAGTGCATTAAAAGCCTGTGTTTAAAATATTTTTTAAAATATTTTTTATTCTTCTTCTCTAGCATGTACTTTTAGACGTTGACTTGAATGAATTTAAAGAAAGCGATGGTCAGTCAAAGGTTGTTGCTATCTCCATTGAGTTTGTCCAGGACTGGTATTGGTGACGGCCATAAGTGCCTTTTCTCTTCTTCCCATGTTGGGCACTTTAGCAGCAGATTCTGTCATTTTATCGCTGCCACAGCTACACTCATAATAGTTTCTATATTAAGCTTGTTTTCTAATTTTTCTGACAGAAGATCAAGTTTTCTTATCGATTTCAGTTTTTTTTTTTTTTTTCTGGTGGATCTTCTATGCCGCCTGGGTTGGAAGGGACGGGGGGAAGGGGGATGTAGTGGGGGGGGGGGGGGGGAAGAAAATAACCGTTTATTATGTCTGCGCACATTTTCTTTCAAAAACGTTGGAGGCTCAATATTTATGATAATTGAGGTAGTTTTAAACCGACTTTGTACGTGACTCCACAAAATGAAAAGTTTTCCGCGCATCAAATCTTTGCCAACAGAAGTAAAAAAGGAAGGTTCTTAGGTCGATCATGTTAAACGGTATTCTCATGGGCATTCGTTTAACAAAAAACCTTGAATAGAACAAAGCGTGATCTTATAGAAGAGTGTAAGAAAAAATGGACAGTTAAAAATAGTAAGGGAGGATATACGGAAAGAGGCTAATGCTCAAATGAAGCTTATTACATTAAACAGAAAGAAACAAATAATATTTTCTGACATAGTACTATCATCAATAGTCATCAGATGCCACAGGAACGTAGACCTTCATCAGATGCCACAGGAGCGTAGACCTTCATCAAACTTATATCAAGTCCTCCTATCGCGTCCCATCAACTAAAGGTCTTTACATGACCTTCTCAACATTTTTGTTTGTCCCCAGTTTTCTTCACTATGTCTTTTTCGGTCTACCACCGTTTCTATTACCCTGGTGATTCCAGAACAAAGAATACCTTGCAATGTTGTCAACAGGTTATCTCAATGTGTGTGTCACAGGGTTAGTCCGGGGATTAATCATGGAGGGTTGGTCCTGTTTGCTCCGAAGATAATAGTGGCTCAGAAGTATTTTGCACACAGCCTGATGAGTCATGCAATTAAAATACTGCTCAAAATCATACAGGAAAGAATAAAAAATAAGGTAGGCAGCGAAATCCAAGAAGAAGTTTGGTTTTAGACGGAACAGCGGAACAAGAGATGCAATATTTTGCCAAAGAATATTAGCAGAAACATATACAAATG
Source organism: Oreohelix idahoensis (assembly GCA_024509875.1). Taxonomy (NCBI): domain Eukaryota; kingdom Metazoa; phylum Mollusca; class Gastropoda; order Stylommatophora; family Oreohelicidae; genus Oreohelix; species Oreohelix idahoensis. The sequence goes on from JAMPIV010020572.1 coordinate 18,707, forward strand.
TCCAAAGAAATATGTACGTTGCTTCATTGACTATAAGAAGGCTTTTGGCAGAGTCCATCATGAGAAAATAATTGAATGCCTCGAAGACATAGCCATGGAAAAGACATAAAATACTCAGTAACCTTTATTGGGAGCAAACTTCCACATTAAGATCTGGATGGAATTATTCACCACAGACATAAAAAGAGGTGTCAGACAAGGTTGTGTGCTGTCCCCCTGCCTATTTAATCTATACACCGAAAACATTTTCAAACAGATAAAGGAAATGCCAGGACTGAACAACAGTGGGAGGTCAATAAACAACCTGAGAAATGCAGATGGTACCGTGTTGTTAGCTGAAAGTGAACAGGATTTACAAGAACTAGTGAAGCAAGTGAACAGTATGTCATGAATATGGATTGGACATTAATATTGAGAAAACAAAAACTATGATAATTAGCAAGACGTACGATGAACCCACATTAAAAATAAGCATAAATGGGGATATCCTGGAACAAGTCAAGAGCTACTCATATCTTGGTCATATAATAACAGATGATTGCAGATGTGAAACAGAAATCAAGAAGAGAATAGGAATGGGCAAAGCTACATTCAACAACATGAAACATATACTGACATCTAAACAGTTAACTCACAAATTAAAAACTGAGAATCACAAAATGTTAATATGCTGCACTACTGTATGGTATATAAACATGGACAATGAATAAGCAATTGGAAGAACGAATTGAGACTCTTGAGATGTGGATGTATAGAAGAATGGGGCGCATCTCATGGAAAGAGAAGAAAACAAATAAGGAGGTCCTATAAAACCTAGGTATGAAAAGAGAACTAATGAGGGAGATCAAAGTTAGGCAGCTAAAATACTTTGGCCACATAAAAAGGCATAACACCTTGCAGAAGACCATAACAGAAGGGAGAGTTGAAGGCAAACGTGCAAGGGGAAGACAGCGCTATAAGTGGGAAGACAACATCAAGAGATGGACAGGAAAGAGTCTATAAGAGTGCACCACCAAGACAAGAGGCAGAAGTCGTTGGAGATCCATTACAGCCAACCTTCGTTGTGGAGATGGCAACTGATGATGATGAGAGATAGACTGTATAGATAGAGGGAGGCTAATTTGGAAGTGCCAGGAAAAGTATTAAATAGGATTATCCTTGAGAGATTAAAAGAGTCCATAGACAAGAAACTGAGAGATGAACAAGCAGGTTTTCGACAAAACAGATCATGTACAGACCAGATAGCTACTTTGAGAATAATAGTTGAACAAAGTTTGGAATGGAATTCTCCATTATACATCAGATTTGTGGACTACGAAAAGGCAATTGACAGCGTAGACAGAGAATCACTTTGGAAATTGATGAGGCATTATGGAGTTCCCCTGAAGATCATTAATTTAATAAAGAAAACATATGAAGACATGACATGCAGAGTTCTTCATGAAGGACAGCTTACAGAACCATTTGGGATAAGAACAGGAGTGCGACAGTGTCACGTAGGTCTTTATATCATTAAATTGCCTACATCTTCTTCCTATTCTCTCACCCAAATCCTTTTATTTTATTATCTTTCCGTATTTGTTTTTCCTGTATTTTTCGCATCACTCGGTTGCGAACAATATTTTCTTCAGTATTCTCAAACTTTACCTGGGTTTTTTTTTTCTCATACTGGGATACGTAATTCTATTACTTAGTCGCGCAGGTAGACGAGAATGTGCGAAAAATTCGTTTCGCTGGACATAGAGCAGACTTTTGGTCTACCATTTTTCACCTGACACTCGCGTAAGGTGGCAAACCCGGCATCCTCACAGTGCAAGAACGAGACAGCTGTCTACAGTTTGCAGAAACGCATGAGGTTTTTCGTTAGAAAAACATGGCGTAGCGTGAAAAATCGTTCCGCACCGCAGACAGGCTGTCTGGGATTTGAAACTGACACGCGTACATCTCGGTCAGTAGGTGGCAGTTACGACACGCGTTAAGCTGACGTAAATGTTGGGAGTAGGGGAGATAATTTCGCTTGGCGAAATAAGTTAGGATCCTTTGTCTGATTTTAAGATATTGGCCCGAGTTTGAAACTTTAATTTCATTCTCGCTCCTAAATTCGCAGTAGACAGGTTGTTCGAAACAGAATAGCTGTTAGCGAAGTTTCTCAGTTTGTTTCGGCAATTTGTCGAACTTCTAGACTTCCATAAATATTCAGCATATAATTCTTAAGTTGTGCGACTACCTGTAGTTCTGTGTGAGGTAATATATATTATATCTAGTATTTTGTTAAATGATAAAGTGTTAAGTCGCTTATTTCATATTTCACTAGTTAGATTTTGCGCAGAGTGCCAAATTTATATAGTCTGTATTATTTTCTAGTGACGTGTTTCAGTGGATAGCAGAATAAATTATAATTTCTAGCATTAAACAATAATGTAGCTATAATGAAGTTAATTTTACTGCTAAATAATCAGGCGAGATCATATTTTATATCTAACTTATAAATGCTAGATGCGACATCAGTGAATATTGACGGAATACGCATGATATTCCTAATTCATGATGATCGATTTTTTTATATAACTTATTTCCCGGGAAGTTTTAAATTATAAGTCAAGCGGTCGGCTTGCTGTTTAAAATGTAAGTTATATTGAGTACATAATATGTAAATGATTTATATGTATTCTTTCCATTTTATATAGTGAAACGGTGGTACCCAACTTGCCAGCGTTTAGTAGCATGAGAGACATATTTGTGAGAAGCATAGACATTTCCTATCTTTAACCACGTGGGGTTTAATTTTCAAGCAACACTGATCTGACAGTGCCTATGCCATCAGAGAGAGACAGTAATAGCACTCCCACTAACGGTTTCTAAAGACTAGAAATATATATATATATTGGGCTTTTGAGCCAGTTCATATTGCTCCACAAATTTAAATGTACATGCTGCCGGGCGGCGAGAATATTACAAGAATAACATTAACATTCCGACAGAGTTTTTGACTAGTATTGTGGTGACCGAATATAGTACCTTCCTGGAAGTAGACACCGATCTGACATTCCTTAAATCCTAGAATCCAAAGCTAATGACAGTGTGCTCTGCTAACTTTCGTGCCTGGACAAATTTTATGTGACTTAATCAGACATTCGGAAACAATTAGAACACCCAAGGAATCGTTCCCTGAGACAGAGAGTTCAGTACGGTCTTTTGGAACTGGGGATTTCTTGGTCGATGACTGCATTTTCGGGTCTGTGTGAAGGTCCTAGAATTATTATGTTCCCAGAGGCAGCGAGCAAAGTTGTGAGTATATATGTGTGAGCAAGGCCATGGCTGAATGAGTGAGGGTACACAGGTCTGAGTGTTATTTTACCGGTGTATTATTGTCACCAATTTGCTGTCTAAACTGTTTTTTTAATCTGCAGAAGTTGCTACAAATGCTAGAGTTTCTTTTTTTTTCTTAGGCTAAATCAGATTATCCAACTCTGTTCATACATTTACGAGAAAATAAGAAACCTCTTAGACTCAACCCTATGTATCTATAACTCTTTGGGCCATCATCTGTTCTCTTAACGGGGCTGTGGGCTAAACCTAGAGTAAGATTCTAACGGGCTATCATCCTTGTAGCATTTTTCTTGAATTCTATGACTATTTGTATATGTTTTTCCTTGATGTAATTTTTGGTGTTGTGAGAAGATTTTTTTTAGATGATAATAATAAAAATCTTTCTTGAACTAAATCAGTGCGTTGGTCAGCTCGTTCAATAATATATATATATTCATGGTTATAGATTTCCCACGTCTGTGTGTGTAACTGTCGTCACGTGTATGTGCGTGCCCTTGAGTAGATAGAAATATATGTAATATGTATATGTGGTAGACTGTCTGATTGCGTAAAATCTGTCGTAGAAGGTAGGTGAGAGAGAGAGAGAGAGAGAGAGAGAGAGAGAGAGAGAGAGAGAAGACTTTCTCACATCTCAGAGACAGCCTCTATCACTATTCTATCATCTCACTCGTGGAATCTATTTCTTCGACTAACTGTTATGAGAACATCAACAACACACAACAGAAATGGAATTCAGTGGACTCTGACTAAGCAGCTGGATGATCTCGATTTTGCTGATGACTTGGCTCTTCTGTCCCATAACCGTAATCAGATGCAGGACAAATTGAAAACACTCAATGAGAGGTCACAGCAATTGGGTCTGAAAATACACAGGGAAAAGACAAAGATAATGAGAATAAATGCAGGTAATGAAAACAGGGTTGAACTTGAAGAAGCACCAATACAAGATGTAGAATCGTACACATATCTTGGCAGCAATATAGACAAAGTTGGAGGGACAGACAGTGATATTAAAATAAGAATACAAAAAAGCAAGAGGAGCTTTCATTGCAATGGAAAATATATGGAGATCAAGAGAAATCGGATCCAATACGAAAATAAGAATCTTCCACTCAAATGTGAAGTCAATCCTATTGTACGGTTCTGAGACATGGAGAACAGCAAAGACAACAACCAAAAACCTACAGACTTTCATAAATGGATGCTAGCGTAGAATAGAGGGATTAAAATGGTATGACAAGGTTACCAACGTGAAACTGATGACAAGAACTAGACAAGTGCCAGTGGAACAAGAGATCAGAAGAAGACGATGGCGATGGATAGGACACACAATGAGGAAACCTGTTTATAGCATTACAAGGCAGACCTTGTTCTGGAACCCCCAGGGCAAGAGAGGCAGAGGTAGACCAAGAAGCACATGGAGAAGAGAGCTGGAAACAGAAGTGAAAATGATGAGGAGAACGTGGAAAGAACTTGAGATGATGGCACGTGACAGGAGGACTTGGCATGTGTTTGTTGAAGGCCTATGCTCCTTTGCAAGTGGAGAGTTATGAATGAATTTGGAAGTCGGGATTAGTTCCCAGAAGGCGGTTCCAGTGATTCAAGTTCCCCCTGACATTATTATATCTACTCAGCTATCTCCCCTCTCCTGCACATACAGTGAGAAGAAGAGAAAGACATATAACCTTAAGTCTCTCGAACTGTTTCGTTTCCTCGCTATTGAGCCATAACTTGTTGTGTTGACAACGAGCACACTAGTACACAATTGACTTAAAAGCTATTTACATGAAGATATATATGTGTGTGTATGTGTGTGTGTGTGTGTGTGTGTGCATGCGCGCGTGCGTGCGTGCGCGCGCGTCTGTGAGTGTGTGTGTGTGTGCGTGCGTGCGTGCGTGCGTCGTGCGTGCGTGTGTGTGTGTGTGTATGTGTGTGTGTGTGTGTGTGAAACTGAATATGTGCTACACCTGGAAGCAAATTACGAAATTATGTGATCATCACAATCCATAGTTATCGCCGTTTGTTCGTCGGTCACATCTAAGGGATGCAACTGTGGTTGAAAGTTAGACATTAATTGTATTGTTTCCCTTATATGTACTCTCCCGAAAATAATAACACTCAACGAAGAAAACTCGGTGTAGAACCCAGTTTCATTCCGGAAACGGATTTAACTTATTATTTTGTTAAAAATAACCTTAAAATGTAAGTTTTGATTGTTTCTTCAAGACAAAATTTTAATTTAAAGTATTGCAGACTTATTATTATCGATCAAAATGATAAGATGGCTGCAAAACGAGCTGCAGATGCTAAGACGATCGCGTCAGTCACAACGAGCAAGAGAGACTTTAGAAGAAGCAGCAATACGACGACAACATGAAGCGGCACAAAGACAAGCACAGCGTCAGTCACAACGAGCAAACCAGTCTGCAGAAGAGCATGAATCTCAACGCGCTGCAGAAGCTTTTCGCATTCGTCAGTTGAGAGCATCACAACGAGCAATGGAGACTTCAGAAGAAGCAACCGAGCGAAGAGCAGCAGCTGCACAACAAGTGAGACGATCAAGAGCTGCACGTAGTCCAACAATTCCAAATCATGATGCCTTTGATGAGAATGCAGTTGCTGTACACAACTGCGGCCCAATGGATCAGGAATGTCAGTTCTGTCACTCTCTCAATTTTCAAGTGGAAAGATCAACGGATGGTACACTCAAATATTGTTGCCATAAAGGTACAGGGCTGTTGGAGCAAGAAGGAGAGCAGAGACGTCCTTTTCCTCCGTATCTCAAGGATCTTTTGAGCAACCCAGCGCATCCACAACATCGACATTTTAAGGAAAATATCCGTTCCTATAATTCAGTCTTGGGCTTTGCATCCATGGGTGCCCAAATCGATCGCTTCGTTGGACGTGGACCATGTGTGTTCAGAGTGCATGGACAGATCTGTCATTTGATTTACTTCCGTCATTATTGACGGGTTATTGCTAGTATGGGCATAATAATACCCAACTCAAACTTAATCCTGCAATGTGCAGTAGAATTCGAGATGAGAATGAATGAAATCTAATATTATTATTAATTAAATGACCTTTCGACTAGATTGATTTAAGCGACTCCACTGGATCCACCTACTTTCTATAATCACTGTACATTAGGGTGACGTCTGAAGTATTTACATCGTTGGCTCGATCTTGCCAGAATACACTAGGTATCACTGAAAAATACAATAGAGCGTTATATCTAGAACAGCTCTTCATGCTGACGGGAAAAGTGGCTATTATATAACACACCGTAATGATGATAGTGGGACAACAAAAGGCATTGTTGTAGTGTTGGGCGACTGTTCTCCACGTGTCGAATAGAATATCTGAAGCGATGACGTATCGTGGTGGTCTGCTCTTTGGTTTTAGAGCGTGGTTGGCTATCCAGTTACTGTAATCGCTCTGTTTACCCTTGGTAAATTGCTATTTTCACTAACGGTTTACCAGCCCTGTTTGAATGACGTATGTGTATCTGTGTAACAGTACTTATGTAGGTACTCTTCACAATATGACGGCTGTTCCGCGTCGCCTTATGTTGAGCTTTACCTTTTAATCGTATCCGCAGTAGTGGTTTACGTGTCGTAAGCGTGTAGATACTGTGTACTACGTATTAACACGCCGTAATACGCCTGCGTTGGTAATTAGAAGTGTTCCTGGCGAAGTTATCAAAAGCTCGTTGTCTTTACCGCTGGGATGAATAAAATAATGAAGGCCTCATAAGTACTTAGATAATGTATCCTTTGAATGTGGTGTCTGTGTAGTCATGTATGTTATAGCCTGTTTTTGCACTCCTGTAAGTATAATCAATATCCTCGTTGTGTTTATTGCAACGTTTATGTGGTAGTATAAGTATTCATGGTGTGAGAAAAATGAATGGTATTTACAATATTCATAGCTGTGATAGAATTGTTCGTTTATTTTTCCTAGCATTGTTGTTTATCGCTGACATTTACCATCTCACAGTCTGGTCAGTTAATTGTTCATTATATATGAAATGATAACTCATTAATAGAACGAGGCTTATCTTACAAGGCCACTAATATTCGGTTGTGAATGAGGCTGGCAACCTCCTGATGTAAAACAAAATTCTACAGAAACCACTACTGCAAGAGCATGTCAACGGTTTGTGCAGGCTTCCTGTAAGGGGATCAGATACACTGGTGGCTCCATACTCCATATAGAGCAAAACGGAATCTGATGATAAGTGTAAAAAGATAAGCAATAGTTAAAACTGTCAAGTACTTCCCTAGGAGGTTGTGACCGTCCCAGTGTTTCCTATTTACTTGTAGAACTGGGCACGGCACAATTTAGGGTAACATGTAACCGTGCTTGGTAGATTATATTATGTGTTACTAGAGAGTGAGTTGTATGACTGGCTTGAAGTCCGCCAGAGGTCTTGATTCCTCTCCTCTATTTGGGGAGCCAGGTTCGTTTCTTAGTTTTAAGTCCTTCAAAAAAAGATGTATTTGTTTTAGATAAGGTAAGGTGTTGATAAATTTCTGCATGATCCTTAAATACGTCTTACATTTCCACAGTAAAAGGTTATTCAAGTTCCTCAAAAGCAGGTGTAATTTTCCAAGAACGTATTTTATTTGCAACAACAGTTCAACCAAAACGAATAAAATACAGAGCAGATATTTACAGGCATGGAATTCATATTCAGCAAGGTGGCCATTTTCTTAGTATCTCAGTCAATATACTTCTTTACTTTTGGGCAATAATGAACACAGTTTTGTCTGCACAATATACATCGAGTTTGGGGTAAGGCATAATAGTCTATAGCATGTCTACTTACGATCTGGTTGAAAAAATCGTGGAAAAACACTGTTTCATCTTGGTTATCATATTGATACTAGCTTCTGCACATTGAAAGCTAACTAGGTGAAAAATCCTCACAATTATCTAGTCCCACAGTCTAGAATAGAATTAGTTTGCAGTAAAAACCACTGCCTTGATCCACATGATCAAAGCGTTATCTAGACACATCTGTTCTCTTCAGGCTTATCAAATCAACTGACTCTTTCCCGGGGAATTTCGCTGGGATAGCGTGATTCAGCTCGCTGAGCCTAATCATTGGACTAAAGGATATCACGTGTCTAAGCGTGATATTTTGAACTGCATCTTTTTCTGACGCTTCGCTAACCTCATAAAATATACCACTGCTTAATTTTTTATTTATATTATATCTATTCTCTGTTTCCTACCAATTATCAGTCTATGTTATATTTGGGTTTTAGTTATAGACCTATAGTCTGTTTTAGACAAAATAGCGGTATAAACGGCAACAAGGTCTCTGAGGATATAAAGCAAGATTAATACTGCTCCTCCATCGTTTATATCCGTTAGAGACAATTAACATGCGGTTGTGTATGGAGGCTGCCAACCTCATCATGTTAAAAAAATGGCTACAGAAACCACTGCTCCTAAAGCATACGTAAGTTTTGGTTCTCGTTTCTTTCAAGAGAACCAGCTGCAGTTGTGTCTTCGTGCTCTGTAGGAAGCGAAAAGGCGCTATATATATATATATATATATATATATATATATATATATATATATATATATATATATATATATATTATATATATATATATTATTATATATATATATATATATATATATATATATATATATATATATATATATATATATATATGTGTGTGTATGTGTTGTGTATGAGTGTGTATGTGTTGTGTATGTGTGTGTATGTCTTGTGTATGTGTGTGTATGTCTTGTGTATGTGTGTGTATGTGTGTATGTGTGTGTATATAATCATTTTTCTTAGCGCTCCTTGTGGAGCATGGAGTCACCACTGTAGCTGGTCCCTGAAAGCAACCTGAACAAAGGATAATGAGATTGCCGGCCCCTTCCACAACCACATATTAGTTGCCTTGTACGACACACCTGAGGGTGCAGTAGCCATGTCCTTTCTTTGCCTCTTAGAGACCCACGAGAACTATACAAGTGTGTGTATATATATATATATATATATATATATATATATATATATATATATAGATATATATATATATATATATATATATATATATATATATATAGATATATAGATATACATATAGACAGACAGACAGACAGCGAGAGCGCGAGAGATAAGAAAACAGTAGAACATAAAAACAGGCCAATACACCAATGCAGATTAAACGAAGGAAATAAATAAATTATAAACAAACAAACGCGATAAAAATCAATGGCCAAATAATTCAAGAAAACCCATGCTTTTCACGTTTAAGGAAGTTACGTCAACAAAGGATGGCAAAGAAAAAAAAAAACAGGACGTCAAGCCACAAAAAAACACAAAGCCAGGTTTGAGTTTAACTCAGTCAGTAAGAAACTCGGTAGCACTTTCTAAGCGATGCACTATTACTAGCACGCATGTGAAATGACCAATTCAGTTGCTTAGAAACATGACACGTTACTAAAAGAATCAATTCAAGGTTACCGGGAATTTGACTGAATAACATGAACGGCTCCTGCAGATAAACCCCCTGTGACCGGGTTGGAAGGAAAGTCCACTGGCTCCCCAGCCTCGCAATGACGTGTCATTGGGCCAAAAGGGCTGGAAAGCTCGAGTGCCGCTGGTTAGGAAAAAAAAATATCTTTTTCCTTCAATCTTACCTGTTGTTACGATATATTCCAGCTTTCCTATGATTCTACATGAAATTAACTTCTGCTTTATGCTTCATTACACACTTATGGATTGTCGTACATTTTTTTGATAGGTCTAGAGATTTATTTGGTCCCGTCTGAGTAGAGCAGAAGGTGGGGTATATGAGGAAGAAAAGTGTTAGAATAGATTCCACGAGTGAAATAGATTAAGGTTAAGATCCGTCTCTGGAATGAGTGGTTTCTCTAGTCCAGCCTATCTATAAGACTATCATTACAGAAGAAGATCTGTCACACATCCCTATAATGGTAATTATAAGTTATCTCCACACACACACACAGTTATGTGACAACAAGACACACAAACGTGAAAAAACTATGGATAACTGGGTATGGGATTGACCAACATGATAAATTAAGTTTTGTTTAGTTTATTATCACTTAAACGTCTTACAACATCAAACATATAGAAATCAATAAATATCAAGATTACAGATATATGAAAATAACCCCATAAGTGCCCTCCTCTCTGTTGAGAAAAGATCCCGCAAGAAGTTAATAACCCAAAAGGTCAAAGATTAACACTAGGGTATATGATAGACAGTATAGTAAAGAACAATGTTTCTACTTTAGCTATCCCGTAAAATAATCAGGTTAGCGAACAACAAAAAAAGAGAAGTGGGTACAAAGATTGTAACAAAGGAAAATATTTCTCTCTCTCTCTCTCTCTCTCTCTCTCTCTCTCTCTCTCTCTCTCTCTCTCGGTCTTTCACTCTGTCATTCTGTGGCCACAAACACACTTGCTTACCCAATACTTGGTGTAGGTATCCCTTGGAAAAACAATAACAATAGTATGAACCTATAGTGTCAGGTGGGTCGCCCAAATATGGCCCAGACTAGCCTTGGTATTTAAAAATAATTTCCAGGTAGTCGCCAATTTGGTGAGTTACTGTTCCCTGGGTGAGTCCTGTATCACCGTATATAGTTATTAAAGCAAGACGTCCTCGGGACGTTCACAGTTATAAACAAAGGAGAAAGGAGAAAAATAGTTCCTGTATTATCTAACCTCTAGGTGCTACGACTGTTACGTTATAAAACTGATAATTATAAATCCTCTCGACTTTCTCTGGGATTAGTGCCGATTATGAAACAGCGTTATCTCCTGGATACAATTTCACTTGGGAAAAACGACTGTCAGTAGTCGGGAAAAATGTTATGTTTTATTGCCGCAGCGGGCTGATAAATTGAATAAAAAAACAATCTGGATATTTGTAAGTCCAATTTAGCTCAAGTTACAGTTCATATGCCTTCAGTAACTGGGAAAAGGCCCACAATTAGAGAAAACACGCTGGCCGCTGGTTTTGACCAAGCCTATATTGGGAGAAAAACAAAACATTTAACCAAAATGACAATCCTATGCTATCACGCGTAAAGTGTGATCTCTTATCCTCTCCGTCCTCTAATTAAATTAAAAGGCACACGGTATTTTAAGCTTATACTATTGTGCTTCGCTTAGCAAGTACGGATTTGGGTTTTTGGCATGCAGCCGGCCCCCCCCCCCTTCCGATTTGGTAAAACACTCAGCGCACGATGTCAGTTTTAATTTAATTATGACTACGCCCTTAACAAACGTCGCCGGTCATTACTAGCTAGTTGATTGTTGGTGTCTATCGGTTTTTTTTACATGATATAACCACTAATCATTTTAAAAAATTTACTCACACAGAAATATAATGCGCATACTACTCTGTCACTTTATCCGACACTCTTAACATTATACGTCAGCTAAAAAATGGTTGATGGATTTTACATTACTGAACCACTGGCAAGAGAATATCCGCGCGTTTTGCTATTTCGCTAGTCTTAACGCTCGGGATAAGCAGTGAATAAAATGGTAAAACTTTCAATACATTTAATACTTAAGCACAACTTAAATTTTTACCACAATCAGAAACTTAAATCCCCACGAGACAATTTAACACATTTAGCGAATAAAATGGTTCCTAGTCTGGCATGATTAGATTTATCCAAAATTTCTGAGAGATTGATAACTGACTAGGAGAGAAGGCAGAATATATACAGATTTTGTTTAATATCTCCAAAGGATGCGATACTTTACACCTTCTGGGTTTTGTTGAATTCAGAAATCTAAGTTTCCCGAGATGAAAGGTTTTGCGATATCCAGGGCTCTACGGCGAAGAAGAAGTTTTTTGCGAAACATCGTACAACGTGAGTCGTAAAGAATGGGAAGGACCGTCTTAGATTGTCTCCCCCTTCCGTAGATCAAATACTTAAGAAATACTCAAGTCCCCTGAAATTTTGAACATCAAACAGTTACACGGCAAAATTTATGCCTGTCGTTTCACCTTCAAAGAACCCGATTATCTCTACGCGCGCTTCTGTCTGTCAAAAATGATGATTGGCAAAACGCTCGCGTGATAATTCAGTTAAACGAATCATAACTCGCTGACTGTTATCTGGCAGGTCGCGGCCTAGCTAATAGGTCTGTTTGTAAACACTTGTTAGCGCTGGTAAGACAGGGAAAAAATAGGCGTGGCTTCAAAGGTGAGTCAACAGACAGCGAATTGCGTGGTTGGCTTTAGCAAAACGTAAACGCTAATTAAGGAAGCAAACGTGGTCGGATCTCCGTGGCTATATTTACATCACACGTCACATGGATAAAATATATTTTTTTGCGAAATCTCAAGTTATTATATCTAACCCGAGACTATTTTACGTGAGTATCCCTTTTTCTTGCACAAAGACAGGTGTCCCTCGCCATTCAGGCAGATACTCGCCGATTTCGGAGGTACCCATTAGAACTGAGTCGGCTCAGGAGCCGCCAGGGCTCGAGTTAATCCCAGTCCAACTCCCGGTCGACGAAAAGCTTTAAATGTCCTTGCCCGGGTTTGATCCTGGGTCGCCCGGTCGCAAGCGCGGTCTGTCTGTATGACCACAAAAGCTTGCGCGTGCTCCCAGATAAACGAAATAATGATGAGCTGCTTAAGCGCCCGGCTTATATAATAGGTATATATATATATATATATATATATATATATATATATATATATATATGGACCTAGTATAGCTAAGTTTCTAATACTTCACTCCTCTATGGTAGTAAATGCTATTGGACTACTTTCCCTACATATATATATACGTACATATAAAATATATTTTTTTATCGAAATTTATATATATAATATATATTTTACGTGATATATATTTTTCTTACAAATAGGTGTCCCTATTCATATGATATATATATATAGGTTATATATATAGATATCTATATATATATATATATATATATATATATGTTCACTGCCCAATGGGCTGATCACCCGTTGGCTTGTCACACCGATTACGGAAACAACGGCAGATGGATCTATTTGTTGTTGCCCTAAAGACGCCGCTAGGCGTGATGGGAAACTACAACAGAGAAAATCAATCTGCTGTTGCCCTTAAGACGCCACAAGGCGTGATGCCCTCTGACTGCTTGGTCAGTCTTTGGCTAAGGACGGAAGAAGAAGATATATATATATATATATATATATATATATATATAGTGTGTGTGTATATATATATATATATATATATATATATATATATATATATATATATATATATATATATATATATATATATATATGAGTGTGTGTGTGCGCGCGCACGCGTGCATGCGTGTGTGTATGAGAGAGAGAGAAATTAACTGATTAACAAGAACATTTTAAAATGATTACTGGAAAGATTTTGTAAACTATCGTGATCAATATCCATCCTGATGCATTAAAAATAAAAATGTTCAATGCTCACGCACTGTAAATATTAAACCGGATTACTTCTAATCCACATGCTACCTTGCTTCTAACCTCCCAGCTATGACAGTAGAAAGACGCCTACTGGCTGGCTATCTCACCCCTGGAATTCATGCCGTTCTACATCCACTTCATCACCGAATATCCAATCTCCATAAACCGCTTCCCATTCAGTCTTGTGTAAACGTATTCTTTAAGTTGATCATCTCAATTTTCTGGCGGAATGAACAGAAAAGATATCCAAATTGATTTTTCTTTCTTCCTTCCTCGTTTCTTTCATGGCTGTATTTCTTTCCAGACTTGTTATAAAGTCTGGCAACGTCACGAAAACTGGAGTTTTCTATTCCGCCTGATCTCACTTACGGCGTCTTTGTTGAAGAGGTTTCTGTGGTGAATTGATGGCGTTGACCGTGAGGTTGTGACCCACGCTGAATCATCTCAGTTGTCGTTGTTGCGAAAAGAGTGAAGGATTAAAGTCAGAGAAAATGTAAGAGGCAGAACATGAATGAGAGAAGTGTCAAAATCCTGAAATAACACGTCATGCAATAATTTTGTTTCATATATTACATCGCTGGATAAACACGTTTAAATAACGCTTGTTAGCTGAAGATGTTTAGACAATACTTTGTTAGTTAAACAAGTTTAGATCATATACTTGTATTGTTGGTTAAACAAGTTTAGATAATAGATAAAAAAACTTTAGATAACACGTTGTTAGTTGAAAAACTTTATACAAGATGTTGTTCGTCAAACAAGTTTAGATACTACGTTGTTGGTTAAACAAGTTTAGATAATAGATAAACAACTTTAGATAACACGTTGTTAGTTAAGGAAGTTTCGATAATACGTTGGAAATTAAAGAAAATTATATAACACTTTGTTCGTTAAACAAGCTAAGATAACAAGCTGTTAGTTAAGAAAGTTTAGACAATACGTTGTTAGTTCAAGAAGTTCAGATAATACAATAAGTGTTAAGGAAGATTATATAATACGTTATTCGTTAAATAGTAAAGATAAAATGTTGTTTGTTAAACAAGTGTCGTAAACGATATATTGGGCTGGGCACCAATGGTTGCACCGCCATAATATGATGCGGATGGCCTATTGAATGTGGTCAAGAAGGTCTCTAGAAGTTGGCTCGTAAAGAAAGAAAGAGGCTATTTGAGATAAGGCAAAGAAGAAGAAAAGGCAAATGTTGTCCATTAGATAGTGTTTTCTAATAAATTGTGGAAAGTTTTCTATTTCCCTACGACATTACAGTATGTCCTTAGATCTCGATAAAGCAAAAGCCCACAACTTCCTAAATGAAGATTTTTACTTGTAGGTAAATATTTAACACAGGCAGAACGAGTGATTCATTAAATAATTAGGTTTTGATGAACGCGGCTATACAGTTTATTAGTAAAATATCTACACATATAGATTTAGTCTGAAGGAATAATGGTGAAACACAATTCACACATACAGGTGAAATGTGAAAAATGTAGTTATTTTAATTATGAGAGTAAACTTATGTAAATAGCGAAATTATGATGAGATGTATTAAATGTTACCATACTAATGACCACTCTACACTGTCTATGAGTCTTTCAAATTTCCTCCACTGTTTGAATATCCGATTATATTCACCGACTTTCCAATGTAGATGTATGTTACGCCGTGCGGGTTATCTAGAAGACGAGTAATTATCTTTGAAACGTTTGCACATGTAGTAATAAGAACTTGGAAGCTATGCTGTCCTTCAAAGCTTGGGAATGTCTCTAGAGTTGATAAACCGTTGACAGTTGTCTCAGGAAAATGTCTGCTGTCTGATATTGAAAAGGCACCGACTAGACTAGAGCTCTTTACTAAATGATCTTCTGGTAACAAGTGTGTTTCGTACAATGAAGCTCTCTACACGTAAGCCTACCTTGCCGTTGGTTAGAGAGCTTGAGTGCCCTAAAGATCCCGGGAGCTATGTCGGCAGGGGTTTTACTCCTGGCAGGGTCCCCCAAGCCGGACAGGTTCTTGGTGAGGGGTCAGACTAAATGGGCTGAGGAGTAGGTGGAACCCTATAGGTGTAGATGCAGAACCCACCGGCGAGTGGTACATGCTCTGGTCTGCATTAATCCACTCCTACTTCATGGGTTAAATGCTTTCTTGCCTCATTCTTCACTGTTTGTTCTATATCCTTTAAAGCCAGGGATTAAACCCTGCCAAAAAAAAAAAAAACATCAGTGCAGGACGAGCACGATAGTCTTGGTTGACAATCCACTTAAGATAAGGACAACTTCACACAAACCCGGGTAGGAAAGACTCGTTAGTTCGGAAAGACAGCTTTCCTAGGAGAGACAACTCTGATGCCAAACAACTGCTGCCTTGCAGGAAGGTCACGGAAAACCAGAGGCAAGGGAAGCAGTCCTGAACAAATGCATGCTAGAGTGTACAACCTATATGTCCCCCCAGATAGAGATCTTTCACTAGCCACAACGGAGATTAGGCGTACCAACTGTCTGGTTGTTGGTGATTTCAACAGCCATTCAGAAAGGTGGGGTTACACAGAGGCCAATACCCGAGGCATTAAGGTAGAGGAATGGGAGATTGACTCAAATCTGCAACTCATCAATAGAGCAGATGATATACCCAGCTTCTACTCAGAAAGATGGTAATCAATCTCAACACCCGACCTTGCCTTCTCAACAGGAGACATCAACCATAAGATCGAACGTATTGTGCTCAACTAATTGGCAGGCAGTGACCACAAACCGTGTCATAAGAGGTTTTGATGTTACTAAAAGTATATGCTATCCTGGACAATTAGGTGTATCAGAGGATACCTGGATAGTGCCAGATAAGAGACTGGTCTTATAAGTAATACCCCCTTCTCTGAGAAAAACAAGGGTGTATAGACATCAAAGTGGGGTCAAGCTATGTAAGTTCTCAGAGAAGATGATGATGATGTAGTACTCTGAGTCTCTAACTGCTACCTCTTTAGATCCCAACTTGAGTAATGATTATCTGTGTTGTGTTATTTGGCAAATTTTCTAAGGTAATTTATTTAATATAACAAGTATTGATTTCAAACAGAACTTTAACTTAATAAAATTATTAAGCAAGGCTGGATGAAATTTTATGTACAATTTAATTGTCCTGAACCTCAATCTTTTCAGGTCAGGAATACTCAAAAGCAATAAAATGATATTTACAAATCAAAATAAATATATTGGAACATCCCTTCCATAAGGTAGATTGTCATAGGAATAACTACACACTCTCTGTTCGTCTGATGGTTAACTTCTGCTAACACTGGCTTGTAAGTGTTCTTTATTTATTTGGGAGGTCTTATCTATTCATCCTAAAAGGGTTGTAAACCTAGTATGGTTACTATTTAGTGAATTGGTGGATGAATTGTCATGGGCCTTTATAAAGGACTTATCTTATGATGTTGCTGCTGATTTTCATACACACTGCAGGACCACAAACTTTGTAGCTCCTGACTGAGAAGATGGGATCTGACATGAGGAGCTCTCATCACCCACAAACTTCCTCTCGTGAATGCAGCCACGAGGTAATAACGTGACATAACCTGGAATAAAAGGACAACCACATTCCATGTAGAAGTCTGCCTCAATTCACTCACCCACATACAATATTGAGTCTTACCCTTTTTCAGTTATTGTGCTAACAAGTTGCACAAGACCTAGAATTTCTTTGCCTACAGTCCGTTCCATGTGATCATTCTTTCTCTGTATTCATTCAATGTTAGTGTCCTTAGTCCATGCTTCGCTTCCGTACGATAATCATGTTAAGTGCCAAACAGCACGTGACCTATTGATTACTTCATTCTAACCTTTCCTGTACGTTTATCACATGATCTTTGAATAGCGTGTCACTCCAGAAGAAAATACCAATTTAAACCACTACTAACACTTACTGTCGTAATGTGTTGCCATATTTGCAAACACTATACACATTTTTTTCATTTCGAACATGTCTGCAAAACTACACACATTCATAAATGGGTCAGTACGGCAAAACACATTAGTTTCACTTTCTAATAGCACTCGAACAAATAGTCTGGTTATCCACAGGTTAATAATTAACAAAATAAGCAAATACATATATCTTTCTTACCCTCAGGTAAATATATTCACACACACTCAAGCTGAACTGGCCTTCTAAGTTATGTTAGAACTGCTCTCAGATCAGAAGGCAAAGACTTGGTCGTTCTGTCTTTTAGTTTCTGTCAGCTCGGTGCAGATTTTTTGAATTGAATGGCCAAGATCGTACTACCTTGTTACTATTTATAGAAATATATCCGCCCAATCGGAAAGACAGTCAAAATTATTTTTAGACACTATTGACTGATGCAAATCTGAGCGTGTCTGTATAATCTGACTAAATTTTAATATTTTATATTACCGTTATTATTGGACCGATTTTAATTATCCGAAGTGATAATTAAACGGCCAATTTCTCTCTATCGTTCTATATAGTTTCCCCTTAGTTATTCCTTTGCATTACAATCTGGGTAATATTTAAGTAATTAATTTAGGCATTACCCCGATATGAAAATATCACTAAAATCAATTTTTCTAAGTCAATATAATTTTATTATGAGAGAATCTTTATGCTTATGTGTTAAGCAATATCAGCGCTATAAGTCGGGATATCTCTTCAAGTTTAATTATCTTTAGTTGTTAAGAAATAAAATACCTTCGTTCGGTCAAAAACGCAAAATAGGTATTGTCACCAAGTCAAGAGATTTCTTTATCACTACCAAAAAAAAAAAAAAAGAAGCACTATGATTGGTTGTTAAATTTGTACTATACTCTTAGATAAATTTTGGTGGACGGTAAATTTGACTTGGTTCCTAGACAAATTCAAATATACTAGATAAATTTTTGGCGGTAAATTTGACTGGGTTCTTAGACAAATTTCAAATCCTATAGTTAACGTTAGATTCAAATACGATAGCTAGTTTTTGACGCGGGGAATTTGAGCGTGGTGTCATACAGATTTAAAATTTTTACGACAAACCGATCAAACTAATGATTAATATGGAACATACACTCCACTTCCATAAGCCATTACCCCGCTGGAACTACAAAAATGCCAATTGGAACAAGTTCTCAGCACTGACAGATGAATACTGTGGCTTGATAAACACCCAAAACAAAAGAATTGGAGAAATAGCTGACGGATTTAATAAAGCTGTTCTGAAAGCTGTCCTAGAATCAATACCACGAGGGGCAAGAAAAGATTATAAGCCGTACAGGACAGAAGAACTCAAAGAACTGGAAGAACAGGTTACAGAAGCCAGACATGTAGCAGAAAAGGACAAAACAGTTGAAGCAAACATCACCTATAAAGCTATCTCTGCAAAATACAGGAAAACGTTAAACTGTTCAGCCAAAAATAGCTGGATCAAAACAACAGAAAGTCTTAACCTCGACAAAGATGGAAGAAAATTATGGAGGCTCGCCAAAGCCTTAAATGATGAGGAATGCAACAATAAGGAAATAGCCCTACAACAAAACGAGAAAATACTCACAAAGAAAGAAGCAGCAAATGTCTTTGCTCAAAAGTTCGCACATGAGAGCCAGATAAATGTTCCACCTGACAGAAAGCAGGTAATTATCAAAGAGCAAGAACTTTACCAAACTATATCAACTGTTCCAGAAGAGCACATGACAGCAAACCTCACCATGTGAGAGCTAGAGGCAGCCATTGCATTGTGGCAGTTAAAGAATGATGTACAGTCAAAGGGAAGGAATAAAGAGAATTATGAATGGGAAGGTTCAGATAGAGTACAAAAAGGGAGATGCGCGAACAATGTTGCTCATGACAAAGGTGAACGATAAAATCTAGTGAATCACGCTTTTCTCAGCAGCAGTCCAGAAGCGTGAGGCAGAGAGGGAAGCCGCATATACGCGGATAGCCATGTTAATGGCGTACTCAGATAGTTTAGATGATAATTATTTCATGGACAAGAAGTAGTTTGGGTAATGATTAACCCGAAATATTGAACAGTGAGAAATTCTTGTCTAGAAGGAGAAATGGTGTGAGTTAGTTATTATTCAGAAAGGAAAAGGTAGTAGAGTGATTTACAATACATATAGACAGTAGTCATATTCTTCAGTGAGGCAAGGGAAATTAACACCCCCGGAGATGCCCGGTCCCATCAAGATAACCTGAACACTGAGAGAATATATTAATAAAGGTCAATTAACTCGAGAGAGAGTGGTGACAGAATGAACTTACAAATAGATGGACTGGATAGCAGACAGCAATGATCCTTTCATATGTAAATAAACACTATTCAAATTACCATGGCGTTATCGCATCACGTGCTGTGTGTGTGTGACTGTGTGGTATACAGCATATTATAGCTAACCACAGAGGTGAGTGAAGCTCAACAAATTCTACTGCACCAACAGGCAGGCTTCATGCAACATAGATCTACAGAGGACCAAGTCACCTACATTGCACAGGAAATCGAAGATGCTTTCCAAGAAGGAAAGCACACATTAGCAGTCTGGGTTGACATGGAGTTTGGAAAGATGGGCTAAGAGTTAAAATGCTTAAATATGCAGTCTGTGGAAGAATGTATAACTGGATCAGTCACTATTTAACAAACAGAACAGCTAGAGTGCAGGTGCACGGACAATTAAGCAAAAAGACTACAATGGAACATGGAGTCCCACAGGGTGGGGTCCTTTCCCCAACACTCTTCCTTATATATATAAATGATATAACAGAAAACATCCACAAGAATGTCCACAACTCCCTCTATGCTGATGACCTGGCCATGTGGACTTCAGAAGAATACATCACCACAGCAAGAGTGCGCATGCAGGATTCACTGCTAGCCCTTGAAAAGTGGTCCAGAAAGTGGTTGCTCAAAATCAATGAACAAAAAAACTACACACACTATTTTTACCTAGTCCAACAAACCACAGCAAGCAAAGCTACAACTAAATGGGCAGACAGTACGAGAAGATGAAACACCAACATACTTAGGAATCACCCTAGACCGCCGAATGACGTGGAAATCACAGATAACCAAAATACAGCTAAGGGCAAAACTTCGCATGGCCATCATGAAAAAGTTAGCTGGTACCACATGGGGTGCTGATGAGAATATCCTCAAAAAGCTGTACACAGGCAGAGTGAGACCTGCTATGGAATACCGTATCACAGCTTGATCGACGGCAGCAAAGTCAAATTTTGACAGAGTAAACAGACTCCAAAACCAAGCAGCACGTATTATAAAGTCCACAAAAATCAACCATATGGAAAACATTACAGGGCTACAGTCAATGGAGGACAGACGTGACAGCAGAGTCCAACAACAAGCGGAAAAATTAAAGAGGCTCGAAGGACACCTCATGTTCCAAAGAATGAATAATCTAGTTGAAAGTAAGGGAACACAGACAGAAACACAAAGAAAAAGTAAAGCAACCAAGTATATTGATCAAAATTTCCCAGCAAAGCTTTGGACACAAGCAAATACTGATGGTTCAGCAAAAAATGCAGTTGAAAATGGGGGTGCCGGCATCCTCATAAAATTAAAGAATAGAATCCACTCTATGGCAATTGCCACTGGCAAATACTGCAATAACTTCAGTGCTGAAGCAGAAGCCCTGAAACAGGCAGCGGAAACACTTACTGAATGCAAAGCACAGGCGGAAAAACAGAAAGTAAACTTTACAGATGCCCTCTCAGTAATAACAGCACTGAAGAGCCACCATGCTAAAGGATTGAAAGATCTGATAATATCCCTTGAAAGACTGGCCAAATGCTTCAACAAGTGCACAATCCAGTGGATACCAGCCCATTGCAACATACCAGGAAATGAGGAGGCAGACAAACTTGCTAAGGAAGGAGGTGCCTTACAACAAAATGATATAGAGACAAATTACGCAATGGCAAAGACTACTATAAAGGCTACATTCAAGTCCAAATGGGAAAGAGAGCACCCGGACCATTTGAAAAATGACGCATATCATCAACTATCCAGGAAAGAACAGGGCATCTTTTATCGGCTACGAACTGGACACAACAGATTGAGATACCATCTATACCACAAATACAAAATTGGTGCAACGGATCTCTGCACCTGCTATACCAGCTCTATGACAGTCGAACACCTGCTGCAGTACTGCCCAACCTACAGTAATGAACGGAGTAGCATATGACAACAACCCACTTCTGTCAACGAAAAACTGTTTGGAGATGTCGGGAACCTTGAGTTGACTACTGCCTTTATTAGAGTCATAAATGTGGAGGTCTGAAGGCGAACGAGGAAGAAGAAGAAGAAGTACAATGAAGCTTGCATGAATGTATGTACGTCGTGCAATTCACGATTAGAGTAGATCAATTCACTTCATGCACTGACGCATTGAGCTACTTATTATGAGTAAAATTCATAACATGTCTGTCGATATCAAATATGTTCGACAGGCAGTCATATTTGTTTGGATCGGTGACTATTGGTTACAGGAAGTACGTCTTTGCTTTTTGGGGCGTAGTAGCAAAATTCTACGGTCTAAGGTTAGCAGACGTTAAGGATCTTTCGAGGCCTTTTCTGTGTGTATTCCAAGGTGGACGGACGCATGTGTGCCGAGCTCCAATATGTTTTACTTGATACAGATTCCTGAAGTGTTCGACCTCTACATCACCCATACACCTCCGTGGGTCGATGTTAGATTATTATATTATAAAGGAATTCTAATTATTATGCACGTGAGTAATGAACTTTAAATATATCTGAATGAAAATGTCGAGGACATCGTTTCATTAGCAGACTGTACTGCGACGCTATAGACTGTCGAGTTGATACATTGACATATTATGCAGATTGCTTATATCGTTGGTGGAGCTACATAATGTCCATTCAATTCATGTTTGAATCGTACAACCTGGGAGTTACTGTGTCATTTATATTGAAGAGTACGGTGGTGTTCGGGGCTTTTAGTTCTCATATTTTGGTATACGACATCAGGCGCACATGATAGGGGCTATGTCTAGTGAGCATGAAAGTGTGTGCCCATGACAGTTTGCAATGATGATCTAATAATCCAGATGAAGATGAAGTGTCTAATTGTAAATTACATCTTTACATTATTACAGGAAAAAAACTTTGATTTGATTAACTCTGAACGAAAAAAAGTAACGATTTAATAACAGTTTTTCGAACATTTAGCTATGAGGCTAAGTGCAAAAACAAATAACTAATTATGAAAACGAAAAATTATTAATAATTTTTCTAATTTCACCAATCTTTTTCCCATCGCAAATTCCATAAGAACATATCTGAAATTAAATTCCAATGGATTGAAATAAAAATCCAATACTGGAACAGGCTATGCTCCGGAAAACTATGCGCCTAGTGTGTTGACTTCTGGCGAACGTATCGTTATATTTTTGGGTTTCACATGAGTGATAATCCTGGGGCTGTGTCTTATAACTTCGCCCCTTCCTCCACTAATTAGTTGTCCATCTTGGTGGACTAGCATGTAAACGCTAGGTGCAGGCTTCCTCCAAGGAGGCAGTTAGAGTAGTGTCTTCGTGCTTCATAGTTGGCGAAAAGGAAATGATGATGATTTATTCATTAACCAAAAAAAACTTCTCAGGTAGCTTCCTATTTTTAAAATTGTTATTTCTTTACTTCTATCTAACTTATGAAACAAAAGCAAAACAAAGAGAAATAACTGCCACTTTATTACATAAAATTAAATATCACATTAGCATTAAAACTCAGTGTGAGATCCAGTCTTTTCAATGTATAATTTCAAAGCGAGCAACAATTGTTTCTGTCTCTTGTAACGGCAGTTTGAATGCCACTTTGGAATTTTTTTTTTTTTTTCAAAAAATTAAATTAAAAAATCAATCAATAAAACCGATTACACTATACAGTTATTTTTCCTTGTTTTGACATTTTGTTCACGTATATTCAAAAGATACAAGTAAGTATATATATATATATATATATATATATATATATATATATATATATATATATATATATATATATATATATATATATATATATATATAAAGTTAGTTGCTTATCCTTTACAGGACGTGGCAATCAACCCCAGCTTTTATTGGCTGTTTGTGATTTTTCTAGGCAATTTTTTTCATTCAGTAGTTTGCCATTGCTTTCTGAACGGTACGGCGCTTATACCATTGTTTAAAAATCCACACAAAGCGATCTGCTACCAAACCGCCTGCAGCAGGTTTCGAACCTGGTATATCTGAATTATGAAACTGCGTTCATATCCATTAGGCCACAGACGCCGACATATATATATAAAGATATATATATAATATATATATATATATATATATATATATATATATATATATATATATATATATATATTATATATATATATATATATATATATATATATATATATATATATATATATATATATATATATATATATATATATATATATATATATATATATATATATATATATATATATATATATACATTTTTTTTTTTTTTGTAAAGTGACTGTTCGATTACCATCGGGAGTCTGAAACAGCCTATCACCAAATTTGATTTTTTCTTTATTCCTCAGAATTCGGTTCACCCCGAAGAATGGACGGGGACACTACAAGAGGACTTCTCCCTTTCTTCTCATCACGTGATCAACTTCTCAACTGCCTTGTACCACCCGTGGGGAAACCAGGGTGCAAGTGCCATAGCCGCCATTTTGTACACAGTCTGGATATCGGCAACTAATCTTTTTCTCATTTTTCTTCTCATCACCAACGTCAAACTTCTCAACAGCCGGTTAGTTCCCGTGGAAAGGTTTTGTCTTTACAAGTGGAAGAATGAGATATATAGCTTCTTTCTAGCTTTATCTTTACACCAGGTTTTCTTAACCTTTTGTGCCATGGACCACTTCGATTCTACAACGAAGGATAAGGACCCCTTCTTTGGGATAAATATTAAATAAAATCATAATTAAAATGTTATTTAAATTTTAGGTTATCTACGTGGACTCCCTTGAAACATCTCACTGACTCCATGGGGTACATGAAACACAGGTTATGATTCCCTGCTTTAAACCATGAAACGTGTAATATGTTTTCAGCAATTATTGAAAGGTGAATAAGCTTAATATAAAGTAATTATTGTAAGGTAAACATATTTAATATAAATAGTATTTATTGTAAAGTGAACATGCTTAATATACATAGTCATTATTGTAAAGTGAACATACTTAATATATATATAGTAATTATTGTAAGGTGAACATGCTTAATATCTCTTCTTCTTCGATCCTTAACCACCGACCGTCAAAGCAGTCAGTGGCCATCACGCCTAGAGGCGTCTTGTAGGGCAACAACAAATTGATTCCACTTTGCACGGTCGGTGGCCATCCTTCGTACAGTGCCCCAACTCTGGTTCATTCTTTGCATCTCAGCCTCCACAGTCCTCCGCCAAGTCGTTTTTGGTCGGCCTCTCTTTCGCTTTCCTTCAGGGGTCCAAAGCATAGCTGTTCTTGTGATGGCATCGGGGTCTCTTCTGAGGACATGACCAACCAGCTCCAGCATCTGCCAGCTATGATGGTGTTCATGTCCTCTTGCTTGCTACGAGTAAGCAGATCTTGGTTGGTGATGGTATTCGGCCAAAAGATGCGGTGAATTTTTCTTAGGCATGTTGTGTGAAAAGAGGACAATTTTGACATTTCCTTCTCTGTGACTCTCCAGCATTCCGCACCATAGAGAAGCACAGAAAGCACGCAACTCTGGTACAATCTTAATTTTGTGCTTGTGCTGTATTGGGAGGACTTCCAGATGTTATTTAGGCTAAAGAAGGCTGTTCTTGCCTTATTCATTCTGATGTTGATGTCTTTGCCTGCCCCACCGTCTGGTGTTACTATGCTTCCTAGGTATGTGAAGGTATCTGTCTGTACCAATTGCTGATTCCTTACTGATATGGGCTCAGGGTTGCTCACATTGAGCGTCATGACCTCAGACTTCTTTAAATTGATGTTCAAGCCCACCTGCTGGCTAAATTTATTAAGTCTATCCGTTTTTTCCTGGATGTGTTGATGTGAATGTGCCAGCAGTGCAATGTCATCTGCATATTCCAGATCTTCCAATGTAGAAAATTTAGTCCATCTTATTCCTCTTGGACTGCCCTCTGTTGTCTGGCGCATCACCCAGTCTATAACTGTTAAAAAAGAGTGGTTGATAAGGGGCATCCCTGTCGTACTCCTGTCTTCACCTCGAAGGTTAGTTTGCTCTGCCCAACACTACACGTAAAGTTGGCATAGAGGCTTTTTATGATTGAATGCTTAATATATACAGTGATTATTGTAAGGTGAACATGCTTAATATATACAGTAATTATTGTAAGGTGAACATTCTTAATATATACAGTAATTATTGTAAGGTGAACATGCTTAATATATATATATATATAGTACTTGTTGTAAGGTGAACATGCTTAATATATACAGTAATTATTGTAAAGTGAACATGCTTAATATATATATAGTAATTATTGCAAAGTGAACATGCTTAATATATACAGTAATTATTGTAAGGTGAACATGCTTAATATATTTAGTAATTATTGTAAAGTGAACATGCTTAATATATACAGTAATTATTGTAAAATGAACATGTTTAATATATATAGTAATTATTGTAAAGTGAACATGCTTAATAGATACAGTAATTATTGTAAAGTGAACATGCTTAATATATATAGTAATTATTGTAAGGTGAACCTGCTTAATATATACAGTAATTATTGTAAGGTGAACATGCTTAATATACGAGTATATAGTAATTATTGTAAAGTGAACATGCTAAATATAAACAGTACTTATTGTAAAAGTGGGAATGATATTAAAGGACAAAAATAATATTAATAAATATAATAATCATCATTTCCAAACATTGCTCCTCATGGAGCATAGTACCAACAGTTGAGCTGCTACCCAGCAAGTCTACACTAAAGCATTCATGTGCTATTACAGCATGTTTTTTCTTTTGTAGCAATTTGTTTTAAATGATGAGCATGCCTGCCACAGGCACAATCTCATATCAGTCGTCTCGTGCGACCTGCCCAAGGGAGCTGTAGTTCTGTTCTTTCTCTGTCTCTTCAGAGACCCCCGGGGACTACATGGGGCGACAAATATAATAGACTCAAAACAATTCTAGATTGTAAAGGTGTGAACACAGGTAAATAAAGAGGGAAATCTAAGGTCTGTGAATCCTAAACAAATAATAAAAGGTGTAAATGGTAGGCACTAGTAACAAGACAGAAAGAAATAAAAGAAAGAAGGAAGAAAGAGAAAGAAAGAAAGAAAGAAAGAAAGAAAGAAAGAAAGAAAGAAAGAAAGAAAGAGAAAGAAAGAAAGAAAGAAAGAAAGAAAGAAAGAAAGAAAGAAAGAAAGAAAGAAAGAAAGAAAGAAAGAAAGAAAGAAAGAAAGAAAGAAAGAAAGAAAGAAAGAAAGAAAGAAAGAAAGAAAGAAAGAAAGAAAGAAAGACTAGCCAATATGAGGTTAAGAGAGATAATAGGGGCTACGAAAATTCGATCCAGATACTTACAAATGACGCTATCCCTTCGCTGCAAGAGGGTATATAACAACAGACTAACTAAGTATCCAAGGTCGAACAGAATGACGCCATCATTAGCCAGTCGCAAGTTGGAGTATGACAACCACTGCATCTAGTACGCTTACAGAAAAGCCTGCAACAAGCAGTCACATGACAACCACTGCATCTAGTACGCTTACAGAAAAGCCTGCAACAAGCAGTCACATGCTCCTGCAGCAGTAGTTTATGTATGAATTTGTTAAAGTGATGAGGTTACCAGCACAATAGACAACCCCATATTATTCTTCATACAACATGCCGGAGAGAGCATATCAGTCAACGTATTCTTTCTTTCTCTCCTCACAGATCCCAGATACTACACGGGGCTATTTTCTCATTAAAGAAAGTCCCAAAGCAAAAATTGTCGTAGATGAGTTAAGTGTTACAGTAAATTAATATGAAACAAATATAAAGGTATGTTATCAGGCACTCGCAGGAAATAAAGAAGTATGTGTAATAAGTGTTACAGGCTTCATCGTTCTAGGTCCAGCTTTTTTTTTTTTTTTTTTTAATGATGCGTTTATTCAAAACTGCAAAAAAAAAAAAAGAAGATACAGATAAGCACCATCTAAAGTTATGCACCAACCAACGACAAAGAAGAATCTATGAACGAGAAATTTGACAACAGACAAAAAAAATGGAAAGAACTTGAGCTGATGGCACGCGACAGTAAGACTTTCCATGTGTTTGTTGAAGGCCTATACTCCTTGGGGAGCCGAAGGGTGTTGGCTGATTGGTGGATTGTTCTCATTACGCTGTTTTAGCTCGTTTAACCCCAGATGTAACTCTGGCTTCTACCTGGTTAGCTGCATGCAGGAGGCTCTCACTGTGGACCCATGATATGCAGGAGGAGCTGAGAAGTGGCCGTGGGTTGGACATAACAATTCCTTGGGAGAACGAAGAGCCAGAGAGCAGTATGTTAGCTCTGCATATTTGGAAAGCCCCTTTGGATGGCGGGGAATACACAGTATTCTTCCTCCTGGCTTGGGACCAGATGTGATGAACTTTTAAATGCAAGCCTAGCTGGAGAAACTGAGGCTCATAACTTCAACTCAACATGTTCCGAATGGCAGAAAAGCCACTGGAAAGGCCTAGATTTACAGTTTAAATAATACCAAGGAGTATTCAACTTGGTATTAGCTGCAAAAGAACGAGAAGCTCAGCAGCCCTTGTTAAATAAGTCTATTACAAACATATTTTGTATTCACAGACAGAATATTGTAATTCTTCACAACGCAGTCTCAGACTTGACTGTGGGCGTCTTCTACTGTCCCCTGACGGCAGATTTCTTCATACGGGGCTTCTGGGCACACGGCTGCGGAAGTTTCTTTGTATGGTTCACGTTTGCTATCCCGCTGTCGTTCCTGACAACACATTCCGTTCTGTTCTTGCTCGTCATGAGAATAGTTCCCGCGCTTTTCAGGTAAGAAGAGTTGTTGGTCTTGTCTGTTGCATTTTTATTTTGTAACGTCATCAGTACCATGAACAAAAATAACAACCATCAACACTACCATGATACAAAACATTAAGCACCAACGTTACCATGATATAAAAAAACAGCCAACATTATGATAATCAAAACCAACAAGCATCAACATTACCATGATTTTTTTTTTTTTTAACTATCAACACTCTGTGTGGAAATTCAACATAATTGAAAAGACTTGCGCATTTTACGATCCGGCACAAGTAAAAAAAAATTAAAACTCGTAACCTAAGGGATTGGAAAATCCAAAATAAATAAAAAAAAATAAAATAAAAATATAAACACAGGCTTTTAATGCACTGAAAAACTACAAATAATTTTTCAAGGACTTTATAGCTTGCAGTCAAAAAATGTAATTTCAAATGGACAAAAAGCCTGGGGCCTTAAGTGCTTATCATATATTTTATCCATAAGTGTGTAATGAAGTATAAAGCAGAAGTTAATTTCATGTAGAATCAGCGCCCCAAGCTTTTTGTCAATTTGATTTTACATTATTTTACTGCAAACTATAAACTCCTTGAAAAGTTATTTGTAGCTTTTTAGTGCATTAAAAGCCTGTGTTTAACATATTTTTTTTATTTTCTTCTTTTTAGTGTTAATTTTTTGTTTGTTTTTAAACTTAAGTCAAATGTAATTGATCCGCTAATGATATCAGTTTGCGATAAAGAAGTCCAGAGCACAGGAAGCGGATTTCATTATTCAGTATATTACACGGAAAGTTAATATTTTTTTTATTTTATTTTGATAAGAGTTGTAAATTACATTTTTTAAAACGTAGTTGTCAGTTGTGTGTATGTCTGTGCACGCGCGTGCGATAGTGTGTGTGTGGAAGGGAGAGAAGTTTCAATATTTTTCTCAAGAGAGACAATCTTGTTGGAAAGAATACACCTAGATTATTTGCAGTTTTCGCCCACTTCACTGATGATACAATACAAACAAACAAAATTAATCTTAATTTTAATTTTATTATTTTTACGACTGATTATTGTATTGTCATGGGGAATACACAACTATGCCAAGTTTCAGAGCTATTGCTTATCTGGAAGTGATTGAAAAATCGATTGCAAGATTTGAAGGTGACAAGAGAGTGACATGTTGCAAGTTAAAGAAAAGCCTGTAAAAAAAGAAACCCGTCGACATTACCATGATTTTGAAAAGCCGTCGACATTACCATGATTAAAAAACACAACAACCATCACCATTGCGAAGATCAAGAACAACAACCATCAACAATACTGTGATCAAGAATAACAACTATCGACATTACCATCATAAAGAAAAACATGATACTGACATTATTATTATCCGCATCTCTTGATTATCAGCCGTTACAGAATAGTGCTGAAACCTGTAGCAGAAACTTAACGTTAGAAAAGTTACATCAATTTTTCGCCCCCCCCCCCCCCCTACCCCCCCCCCCCTTCCCCAGACAGTACGAAAAAATGGTGAAGACTATAGCAAGATGCTAAACATTTGAAAAACTATATAATTTTTTTTTCTTTTTTACGCAAAAGTGGTGAAGACCCTAGCAAGAAAGTTAACATCAGTTAAGTTAAATTATTGTTGTTTTTTTCTCTCAAACGTTACTGGATAGTGGTGAAGACTCTAGCAAGAAACTTAACATCAGTTAAGTTAAATTATTGTTTGTTTTTTCTCTCAGACGTTACGGGATACTTGGTGAAGACTCTAGCAAGAAACTTAACATCAGTTAAGTTAAATTATTGTTTTTTTTTCTCTCAGACGTTACGGGATAGTGGTGAAGACTCTAGCAAGAAACATCTTCTTCGGAGCTGTCTTTGTGATCCTGTGGACTTACTTGGTGGTTATTGGTGTAGCTCTTAGCGCTGGCCGCCATGACAATGTTCATGTAAGGAAACAAATATTTTAAAACTCTCTCTGTTTTCTCACTTTTTTTCATTACCCTAACAACTTTCAGTTTATATTTTAGCGTCTTAGTTTCTCATTGATTCGTTGTTTAATAAGCGTTAAACAATATCCCCAAGTTCATTCCAGAATCGTCACTGTTTTTATTGTAGATGATTTTAGCTACCAGTAAAAGGCACTGAAAAAAGCAGGGGCAGGCAATCCAGGAGCTATGAGAATCTACCTTAGAGACACTGGGCTCTCTAAAGATGATAAAATTATGTCTGTTTTCATGTGCCAGTGTATGTAGAATTTGAAATAAATTCAGCATATTTGTAACTTTTATCTCTGCCGAACGATGTGCTCCTATCAATTCCATCAACAGAGCTATAAGAAAATTCAAACTAAATTTAATTTTGTCGAAATGTTAACTTTACTTCCATGAAAAGATCGCGTTCTTATCTCACGCAATGCACTGTTAAAAAGAATTGTCGTAAGCTAGGCCGTGAGGTTTCACTGGGAGTGAGGAACAAGTACCTTTATTCCTGGGGATACCACGCTACTGAATGGCGATTAAAGGGCCGAAACACTTGAACGACAGGGAAGACACTTCTGAGATCAGATTGTCTCCTGTTGTATCGCTCTGTATAGAGCAGTGGTCGACAACAGGTCGATGCTGATCTACTGGTAGATCCTACGGGATCATTTGGAAGATCCTTAGATGTTGGAGGGGGAGAGGAATTTTTAACCTACGTAAATCTCATACTAACTTTCTACCACCCCGTCACTTTAATGCACGGTGTCCCCAGGTGCAAAGGCAATTTCACACCATTCACCGCAAAAATCCTCAAGCTAGTTTACTAAATATCATTGAGATGGTAGTAGATATACATAGGCGAGGGACATATCCAGAAAGTATCAGAAGATCTCGAAGACGGCCAAATATAATGCTAAATTCTTCATCGTCGCACCAGATTATAATGATTAAGCTGACCGTGCCGTTTGAATCCAGATTGGACGAGCAACACTCGTTCAAAGTGGCCGAGTATAATGATCTGGTCATGGACTTGAGACACGACGGGTTCACTGAAAGGGTCATGGCTGTTGAGGTAGGTGCAAGAGGTCTAGTGGCTGCCTCAGTGTATGATCTACTGATACACTTTTGGGTTTGAAAGAACAGTCAAGATCAAGGACACTTAAGAGATTCAGAGAAACTTCGGAAAGGGCATCGTGCTGGCTGTTGAACAGCCGGAACGGGCTATGGAGCTCGGGACAGTAGTTTATTTTCAACATAAAGGTTACTTTCACAA
Source organism: Oreohelix idahoensis (assembly GCA_024509875.1). NCBI lineage: Eukaryota > Metazoa > Mollusca > Gastropoda > Stylommatophora > Oreohelicidae > Oreohelix > Oreohelix idahoensis. The sequence goes on from JAMPIV010020572.1 coordinate 50,789, forward strand.
TTGTCTACAACTGGCAGAAAAACAGGAGTGAACGAATGAACAAACGAACTTTATTTTCAAAGGTTTAAGAACTGGGTTCGCAGGCCCGTCTGACATTCTGCCCTTCCTCTCTCTCTCTCTCTCTCTCTCTCTCTCTCTCTCTCTCTCTCTCTCTCTCTCTCTCTCTCTCTCTCTCTCTCTCTCTCTCTCTCTCTCTCTCTCTCTCTCTCTCTCTCTCTCTCTCTCTCTCTCTCTCGTTCATATCATGCATACTGTATCTTTTCATCCTCACATTTACTTTAAGCATTATTTAGGCATGTATCATTACAAAAGTAATATAATTTCATACATTTGCAATATCCATCATAATCAAAGTATGTTTTCTTTTTAATTAATGTTTTAAAAAAGTTGAAAGCTGAAACCAAGGTGTAGTGGGTAAAATTATCTGCACATGATGTAGGAGGCTGGCATTTGGGAGTCATGACCCTAGTGGGCCCGCGCCCCTTAGAAAAAAAAAAGACGATTAAGGGGCCGAAACACGTGATCGAGTGGGGACCATTTCTGATGATCAAATTGCCTCCTGTTGTATCGCTCTGTATAGAGTTTCCTATCACCACGTCACTCGTGAATTGCATAAAACAGAAGTGATGTTTTCTTCCAAATGAAGATAAAATTCGGTAAAGTATTTAGTTTTAAATTTCCAGCTCTCTGTCACTAGGATTGCAGGAAGATACAAGTCACATATGAGTTACAACGTATTCCAATGTCCAGATACACTGAAAACTTAAAACAGGCATTATCTTATGATGGTAGATCTTTAGCGAGCTCAGCGTTTCTAAAGTAGATCCTCACAGTTCTTGGTTTACCGACCCCTGGTATAGAGTTTCTTATCATGGCAGTGTCAGAGGGCTCGTCAGAAATTTTTATAGCTTGAATTGTTTCTTTTCTCCTTGTGTCACGTAGAGATCTACCAAATCAACCCCTGTGCTCTACTGGCATATTGAGATTTACCTTACGCCAACAGGTGGATTAAACCAGGGAAGAAAAAAATCAGGAGAACCGCTGATCCCTCTGGCATATCGTAAATAGCGATTAGTACGAGATGATGTATTGGACTGGCAATAGTATCATGTTAAATATTTGCTACCGAAACCACCACTACAAGAAAACAGAAGATGTTTTAGCACAAGGTTCCTACAATTAGGTCTACGGTGCAGGTTACGCCATGCTTCATAAGTAGTATAGAAGGAGAAAAAAGCAGATAAATTGGCATGTCTTTGATATATAGAGCTATAATATAACGTAGACTATAAAATCTTTCCTATTTGACCCGTTAGACTAATTACTTCCTTCAGAATATTTTGGATAAGTGTAACATATACTCTTTATTACTGCGTGGTGTACCAATATGGACAACGAAAAAACAGTTAGAGGCAGAAATGAGACCCTTAAGATAAGAATATTTAGAAGAATGGGGCACATCTCATGAAAACAAAGAAGATAATAAATAAATAGGTCATTAAAAGGTTAGGAATTAAAAGAGAAATGATGAATGAGATCAAAGTCAGGTAGATAAGCAATTTTCGATTGATAAAAAAGACATAGCTCCTTGTTGACAATTATATGGTCTGAAGAGATGAACGCAAACGTGCAGGATGAAGTAAGCGCTGTAAGTTGAAAGTGGGATGTTATTCGCCTAAATTTATCGCCCTGTATTTTGTTCAAAATAGTTCTTATTTTATTTCTCTCTTTCATCATTTTTAAAGTTTATTGATCCCGGTTTGTGCCTAAGTGTGACTTTAAACACGCTTTTGATTTATTTCTCCAGCTTGTGTTATCTTTTTTGAACACACCTGGTTTGGTAGATGAGTATTGTTTGATGTAGGAGAAGCCCACAAGGGGGATACATTTAATTATTGTGATACCTAATCGCCTGTATAAAAAATACAAGTGTCACCCCTTTGGGACACAATAGCACGTCACCACAATGGACTCGTGACATGCACATAAATGTTTGTTGCCACAAGGTAGACTGTGATATCGGCTAAGCCACTTAGATGTCGTGTACGTGGCAAGACAATGAATTAATAGATTAAACGAAAAAAAAACTCGCTGGCCATCCGACAAGGAAATAAAAGGCAGAAGGCTTTGTGACAAAGGAACGGATGATTTGTGTTGCGAACGGCCAATCCAAAACAACGTTTTGTATCGCAACATAAACATGCAACACGGAGTAAAGAGTTGGTTACAAGTGCCCCCTCACTTTTAACTGACGGGCACTGAAACGGAACGTGAGCATGACAATATCGCAAGGCAAGATAGACGCCTAGTTATTGAATTAGAGCGCAGAGTCATAGGACACAGTCCACGACTTCTGTCAGATTGGCATCCCAAAATATAACGACACGTTCGACAGAAGTAAGGACGGATTTTCCAATATACGCGAAGCTAAAGTTTTCCCAAAGCATAGCCTGTTCACAGGTTGTTTTATAATTATATAATTTATTTTTATAAAGTATTCTTACGGAAATTTGCGAAGGGAATAAGAGATTTGTAAATTTTAGAAAAATTATTATTCATTTTCTTTTTCATTATTTAATATTGCTGTTTGCACTTAGCATCAAAGCTAAATGTGCAAAAGATTGTGGTTTTCCATTACTTCTTTTCGTTAATGGTTAATCTAATCAAAGATTATTTCTCTAGGATAATATGAAGTAATTCATAGTTATATACTTCACCTTCATCTAGATTGTTAGGTCATCATTACAGACTTACATGAGCACACACATTCATGCGCAGTCTATTTAAAACGTATCATGTACGCCTCATGACACAGATCATTACAACAGAACTTAAAAAGTGTGATCAGTAATGAGGAATAAGATTAATAGCAAGTCAACTATTGATAATTGGCGTGAAATATATGAAGCAACTTTAGTGTGTTCAGTCCTGCAGACATCTGAGTCACACATAGCGTGTTTGGCGTCTAACCGGAGGGAAGCTAGCAAAGCGAAAGTCCGGATAGCAGAATTCACAAGATAGAACATCCCTACACTTCCTAAGTTACAAGGGAGATCTCTATGCCTGCGTTTGTGGTGCAGCATTTTATTCACCTGATTATCAAGTAATCACAAGTTGGTTCGCATATACACATATCAACTCACTCAGCAGCTTGCTGCCTGAGTCAAGTTAAAACACGCACAAGTTGATTCTCGTATATCAAGTTCAACTCATTCAAGAGCGTATTTCCTGAATCAAGATTACATACACACAAGTTAAGGAGTCTATATATCAAGATCACTTATCCACAAGTTGATTCACCAAAATATAAAGTTCAAATCACCAAGTTCATTTACGTCTGGGCATAAAGTGAATTCGTCTACTCTCATCGGGTATCGCAAGACGGAAATTCATTCAAACGAGCTTTATTGCATGAAACCTACTTGGTACCAGAAGCTTATTTCGGGAAGAGCTCCAATCTAGTCAGTGCCTTTTCGAGATCAGACAGCAGACATTTTCATGAGACAAATGTCAACGGTTTGTTGGTACAAGACAGATTTTCAAACGTTGAAGGACAGAATATATTCCCAGTTCTCATTACTACACGTGAAAAGGTTTTCATCAATAAGTTCTTGTTTTGGAGATAACCCACACGACATACCGTACCATACACCTACATTGAACTGTCTAGATATACATGTACCTGTGCATAATCATACAGTGGACGAAAGTTGAGAGACACACAGACAGTGTAGATTGGACATCAGTATGGTAACATTTAATATATCATATCATCATTCCACTATTTACTAAGGTTCACTCTCATATATAAATACCTACAATTTTACATTTCTTCTGTGTGTGTGAATTGTCTTTCATCATCATCCTTTTTACTTTCTACTGACCCTATATGTGTAAATATTTAACTAATAAACCGAATAGCCGTTTTGAGCTTTACTTGGTTCGTTAATGTATCACTCGTGCTGTCTGTATTAAGTATATACATACAGGTAAAATCATTCATTTATGAGGTGGTGGCTTATTCTTTATCGAGATCTAAGGGCAGAAGCTAAAGTCATAAGGAAATATAACATTTTCCATAATTTATGAGAAAACACTATCTAGTGGAGAGCATTCACCTTCTATCTTCTTGTCCTTATCTCGATTAGGTCTCTTTTTTTCTTAACGAACCAATTTCTAGAGTCCTTCTTGACAACATTCTATAGCCCTAATGTTGTAGTTGCAAATGCCGACACGATACGACAGGAAAATAACTTCAAAAGATGGACAGAAAAGGGTATATCAGTGTGCCATCAAGACAAGAGACAGCAGATTTTGGAGACACATTGTTGCCGACCTTCGATGTAAAGGTGCCAGTTAATCAGATATTTGAAATTGTGCACTAACATATCCGATGTACCTCGCGTCTAGGTTTAACAGGGCGCGCTTCGCCGAAGCAAGACAGTGCCATAAAAGAAGTGACAGAAGGGAAGGCCTAGAGAAAGGTAAAGAAAAATCAGAGACGTAGGAAACAAAAGCAAAAAAGAACTGGGTATGCTCGAATACGACAGGTGCCTGAAGAAACAATAAATTGTGTGTGTACAGACAGACCCTGGAGAAAAGAAAGTAGATCTAACAGTTATATCCTTCTGTGCTGTATACGTTTCTACTTTTTTTTTTACGTATGTCAGCAATCTTAATTCTGCAATATACTCGTATATATATTTTTTTTTTATTTTCATGTTCATTTCATACATTGTAATTCGTTTCTGGCACACACGTCGCTCCCCCCCCCCCCCCCCCCCCCCCCCCCCCCCCCCCCAAGCAGCACATCATCCTGGCCTATTCTTTCACGGTCAACTTAGCTTTCTGCTTTCTTCTTCTGTTTCTTCTTCCTGCAGCGTTCGTTTCTATTGTAATTTGTTTTAATGATGGGGTTGCTAGCCGCATACACAATCTCATATTAGTCGTCTCTTACAATAAGTCCGAGGGAACAATATTCCTTTTCTGTCGGTCAGTCCTCAACTACATTCTTTTACAATCTACGTCCAGGAAATGGAGCTAATTTTGCTTCAAGTTTGTTTTACCATTAGAGAAGCTTCATTAACTAAAATGTTTTTCGCTGTTACCTCGTAATACCGTACGAATGCTCCCTTTTATATGTGTATCGTACCATACTTTTATACAATATATACTTGTTCTTTGCAGATTGCTATTGCGCCAAATATTATCTGCAAGGCCCTGGTAGCGTCAGAAGGTGCTATCGTCATTAACGTCCTGGTATACTTCCTGCCAGCTTCCCTCAGCATGGTACTGCTGCTGGCCAACGCTGTAAGCATTACGTTATACATGTACAACTTGTCCAGAGGCCTCTAGCAAAGTAATCGACGTGTTTATAAAGTCGATTTCAGGCAATTACTTCAAGTTTATTGAGCGGTTTACCTTTCAAATGACTATTGATTTCTGTCCTGGTATACTCGCTCCTGGCTGTACTCACGTTTGTTTGCTTTGTTGATTACAGATAAAAGAACTTTGATTGTTTGGTCTGTTTTTGTTCCACAAAGACGCCACTAGGCGTGGTGGAAACAGCGATAGATTGATCAATTTGTTGTTGCCCTAAGACGCCACTAGGCGTACTGGCCACATACTGCTTTGCCGGTTGATGGCTAAGGATGGAAGAAGAAGAAGAAGAAGAAGAAGAAGAATGTAATGCTTTCACACATGTAACATTGAATCCGTAACGGGGTATCATCATCAACATCATCATTGCCATCATCATCATTATTATTATCATCATTATCATCACCATCATAATCGTCATCATTTTTAAACCACCAGCATTATCATCATCATCGTCATCATCATTATATCGTCATCATCATTGCCATCATCATCATCGTCATCACCATTGCCATCATCAAAATGAGTTCTGATTATCTGCCCCCCTAATGTGATTATTTTTCCGAACAAATGGTATAATATCGAATGTAGGTTTAATGATGATGATAGTGTTTTTCAACATATTTTGTTTCATGGTGATACTTAGTTTGTATTTTTCAACATACTTTATTTCATGTTTATAATTAGATACTGTGAATGTGAGTATGCTATTATTTTACCTTTATAACGTTGAATTCCTTGAATTGATGGGTAAAATGTATGTGAGAATAAATGAAATCAGTATAAAAGATGAGAGAAAGGAAGGGCAGAATGTCAGACGGGCCTGCGTGCCCAATTCTCAACCCTTTGAAAATAAAGTTCGTTCGTTCGTTCGTTCGTTCATCATCATCATTATTATTATTATCATTACCATCATCATTATCATCGTCGTCATCATCATTATCATCACCATTATCATCATCACTTTTTTAAACCATCATTATCATCATCATCGTCATCATTATCAACGTCATTGTTATTATTCTTCAGCTCCCTAAGGAGCATAGGCATTCAACAAATTCGTGTCAAGCTTTCCTGTCTTGTGCCATTCGTTCAAGTTCTTTCCTTGTCTTTTTTATACCTTTCACGTTTATCCCCAATTTCTTTCTACGTGTGTTGTCCCGCTCCTTCTACTTCTGTTACTCTGTGGATTCCAAAAAAAGCCATGTAATGCTGTCAGCAGATTCTTTCAATGTGTGCCATATTCAAAGCCAATGCCTCTTCTTATTTCTTGTTCCACTGGCACTTGTCTAATTCTTGTCTTAGGTTACTCGTTGGATGCTTTGCGATACCAATTAATAATTTAAATCTATTAAAACATCCATTAACGAAATTCTTTAACATTTTTGTTCGCCTGTCTGTTACGGGCGCCACCAAAAAGGAAGCAAACAACAGTAACACTTTACACTAGCACGCATGTCGCAGTAATTGACGATTGACGAGTGGGCATGGAGCCGGCTACGCCATTCTATAAAAACTTTAAGCTATGAAAACATCAATAGTAACATAAATACGTCCACTAAGGAAAATGGACAGATGTTCCAGAGAAAGGTTAAAATAGTCTAGGCTGCTGTCTCATCTTTTCTTTTCTTTTAGGAATCAAGTGTGTAGACTGAGCACCTGGAATGTTCGAACACTAAACGAACAAAGGAAAACTGGACATGTAGCAGCAGAAAAGCGAAGCTAAAATATTGAGTTCATGGCACTGTGCGAAACATCGTGGATAGGAATAGAAAGTAAATGACATAATGTCTCTTGATAATCCAAAAATTTGACTGTCATTTTGTTAGTTTCTCATACAGATGTAGAATCAAAAGATCGCTATTAATTTAGATCAAATCTTGATAAGGTGAATGTCTCGCGTTTGGTGCCATGCTGCGAGGGAGAATATAAACTAGAAATATGCTCTTAGAATGTCGCACATCGCAGCTTGGTGTACAGATAATAATTTACAATGCACTCTTAGAAACGAACGTAAAATAATGAACCCAGTACTGCTCACTGAGGAAATTGTATTCTTGGCGCTCGGAATCGCCAGTACAAAGTGAACTGTTAGTTTTTCTTAGTTTATTTTGTAATATTTGTGAAAATGTTTAACACACAGTTGGGTATAGTTCAATTCGCAACAGCTAAATGGGAGCAGTGGCGTACTAAGGGGTGCGAGGGATGCAGTCCGCCCCAGGTGACAGCCAGGAAGGTGGGTGTCATCGGAAACTGTTATGATATTACTTACCGTTTAAAATGTACTTGAAAGCGTATTCCTTTATGAGGGGAAAGGGGTGCCAAAGTTAGGATCTGCGCCAGGTGCTAAATACTTTAGGGACGCCTCCGAATGGGAGTCACATGCCATTCAGCTATGCGTGTATGTATAAGCGTACGGCCAACCATAGTTACGTTTTTTCCGTGCACAGACTTTTCTATGTAAGATCTCAAATATTGTTATACTTTTATACTTTATTCATATTTCTTTCTTCCTGTTTGTGCAGATCCGGGAGAAGACAAGTTTAACAACGCCCAGCGTTCAGTTACATCTAGAGAACGATACGGAACAGTGCACTGCCCTACCCCTCTCTACGTTATCATTGGTCACCGTTTCAACATCACTTCTTCCTCTTCCCGCGTTTCTCATCACATCAGCCATGGCGGGAGGCGTGTGTTCTTCCATCCCTTGTATGGCGTGGCTCCCACCACTTGGCACAGTTTCTGATTGGCTCCTTTTTGCCAAGTCAGGACTTCTTCCCATCGTCCTGTTTATGGCACCAGACTTCCGTTTAGCCGCCGCTGGGGCATTGCATCACTTCCGGCGCTTACCAACATCAGACACACGTGATCTCGTTGCCAACATGGATGACCCTGAAGACGATACTCCTTTCTCTATGTGAATAAAATGTGCACGAAACATATATGTCCAAAAACTCATTATAACAATGTGGCTGCAACGTTTTGAGCACAGGCAAGGTCTATAACTACAACTACCTTGAAAACCGAAATGACGAAAGAGTTTAGGGCATTCAAACAAGAGGTTGACAGCCATATAAGTGAAAAAAGAGCAGCGTTAAGAAATGGACGCGGTTAAAGCCTGAGAGAGTTGACAAGGAATGCCAGAGACATAAACTAATGGAGATCCATTCCCTTAAATTGGGAGATGACACTAAATCTCATCTGATCCGAGCAACTATCACAACATGCAATGTATATTTGCATAGTTTATTAACAATTTTTAAGGGGTCGAAGGAATGGAGATCAACTTTGCTTCTTGACAGACTACATAAAGTTTAGCGAAAACTTATACCCTTTACAGGAATTGACGGAGAAAGAAATCAACCCCAGCTTTTTATTTAAAGTGTTTTGATAAAGCATTAGCAATTTTTTTCATTGTTTTAAGAGCCATGCTTTCTGAACGGTACGGCATGTGTTATAGAGAATTGTAATAACATGCCACACAAAAATCAGCTAAACCTTGGCCTGAATTCAGTAGATTTCCATCATTCCTGGACAATCTGATTCCTGAATTGGTATTGGATCCATTAGGATCACAACTTCCTAGCTTCTGTATACATAGATATTTCCAATTTCTTCTTGTTTTGAAAAAAGTAGTTAGCATCCAAGCAATCACGTGCTCTTGCAGTGCCTGTAGCAGTTTCTTTTACATGATAAGGTTGCCAGAAATTATTGCACAACCTTATATTAGGCGCCTCTTAAGACATGTCTTTGGTAGCAGTAGCCCTTTTTCTTCTTTGTCTACTCAGAGACCACCCAGAAACGTCATCGGCAATAGATAAGATCTTCTAGTTATTACAGGATTAACACAATCGCTTCAGGCAACAGATAATACTTTATATTATTAATATATAAATGCTGAATTATAAGTTATAGGTAGCCTGCGTTAACATGACCGATAGACGATGGATGTTGAATGTGGCGTAGAAACGAGGTTAAAATTTAAATAGCAACAACATCTTGAACCAAAGTAGTTCACGCTATGTTTGATGCTATTTTGTTCTCATTACTCAGATCTAATAACCAATGCCATTTGTGTTTCATAACCTTGTCTGTGCATAAATTGTGCATTTCAAATTTTTATTTAATATGAATTATTAATCACAAGCTGTATATATTTTATTTTTTTTTTTTTGAAGTTTATTTCATGTATTTAGTTTCACAAAAATTTGACATAGCTATCAATAGAATCGACCGTCTTAACAACGTGACTGTTTTCCAGACTTCGGATTTGTCATGGCCAGCTGCGAATTCTGATAGTTCACATTTTTCTTGTTCGAAGTAATCTGCGTAACCTGTGAAATAAATTGTCAGATATACAAAATTATGTGTATGAAGTTTGAATTTAAGAAATATTCGTAATGATATGATTTATACGTCGTCTATCAAAATGTCAGTTATTCAATCAATAACAGTTAGCCCCCCCCCCCCCCCCCCCCCCCCCCCCCCCCCCCAAACACCCCCCCCCAAACACCACCCCCCCCCCCCCCCCCCCCTTTTCCCCAAAAGAGCATAGGCCTTCAACAAACACATGTCACGTGCCATCAGCTCAAGCTGTATCCACGTTCTCCTCAACATTTTCATTTTGTCTGCAGCTCTCTTCTCCGTGTGTTTCTTGGTCTACCTCTTACCCTGTGGGTTCCTTAACAAGGACTGCATTGTAATGTTATCCACAGGTTTACTCAGTGTGTGTCCTATCCATCGCCAGCGACTTCTTCTCATCTCTTATTTCTGCTTCTTCGTTCGCCTTTAGACTTCTACATTAATGACTCTGTCACGGGATTACCTCCCCTGCTCTTCATTGATGGTTCAACAGTGGCCACTATTTAGAGTAAACAATGAAGGCCTTCAAAGGTATCTACCTTCGCTCAAGATTACTCTTAGAAGAGTTGTAGATATAAGGATGATGCGTCTATTTTAGGGAGTCCTCATAGGATGTTTTCAGAAATCAAGCACAGCGCGGAGATCATCTAAGCTGTCGTGACCTTATTATCTACTCGCCCCTTCTATGCGGATAAAGATATATTTCCTCGTTTTTGAGCCCCCAACTGTATACTTCAGTAAAATATTACTTTAGAAGCTCTATTGTATTATATATATTTAAAATAACTGATTCATACGTGTGCACTTAACTCTGTAATAATTAAATTAACTATCAATTGTGTTTATACATATAACACATTTAATAATCAATTATTACTTAACACGAGTAAATAAATAAATGAATTTAGGAAATTGAAATATGGAGTTTTTTCCTCACACAAAAAAGCGGGTGAAGGTGGTTTGTTTTTATAAGGTGTAAAGTCTTTTGTTCTGGCCTGATTAAAACCACTTAACTGGCCAGATGTTGAAAATGGTTTGCTGACTGCTCTGTCAATCGTCGACTTCTGCGGTGAGAGCACGTCCCAGGCGTTGCTGCAGGGGTAACCGCTCTGAATGTCAAGATAAGGATCTTCGCAACCCGTCGAAGGCAGGCATTTAGCATAGACCACAAGACTTGATCCACAGACTTGTACCAAGCTGGTACCACATACTTAAGAAGAAATAAATGTCTCTGCTAATTATTGGTTTCCTGGCACTATTCACGCATCTTCCCGCTGTCAATTCCACCGACCCATTTTCCTTAGTAAACTTATTCTCCATGAGCATTAATGTTAAACCCAGTGGATTGAATGAAAAATCTTTGTTAAACCCAGTGAATCTGATGTAAAAAAAATGTTGCAGGACAGCGAAAACGACTCTTGTCTGAGTTAAACATGTTTAAATATACATATAAACTTATTAAAATGTTCATATAATAAATATGTACAATAATAAAATAAAAACATACACCATGATGTCATCATCATCTACTCTCTGCTCCACAAAGAGCCTGGGGCTACCTCTGCTTTTGGGTTCCTTGTGAGGAATCCCGCACGAAGCTTTTCTTGTGACACACTCTTCTTTCGGCAGGCGTGCTAGGTCTTAGCTACCTTTAGGGAAGTACCCAGGTTTTATTTTTATTTAGATTCTTATGTGTCCTGTCTAGCCCTCACTTACTCTCCTTTCCCTGACGAAGGCCTTGTGGCCGCAAAGTTGGCTATGTTCTTTGTCTTTTGTCCTCGTAAGACGAATCACCTTCTTTGGGTTTTTTTTTTTTTCATACTCTTCTATTGTACTCCACATCTTACCACAGTTCCCCTCATCTTCCTCGACTATGAAAAGGTAACCATTGTGGAACTGCTGACAAGAACAAGACTAGTGCCCGTGAAACAGGAGCCTCATGACAGCTGAACATTTTCTCCAGTCCTTCTCAACTACCAGAAGTGACGAAGTGGCATATGGCAATAACCCACTTCTCTACTCGAAGAACTGTTTAGAGATGCCAAGAACCTTAAGCTGGCTACTGCTTTTAGTAAAGTTTGTGGCGAATTGACCGTGCCTTTCGATATTCTGTGTTCTACTTGACTTCTTCTCCTGTGCTCTTCCCATTATTTTCTCTTTACTCGTATCTTCGTTCATTATTTACACGCCACGACTCAGATTTTGTGTTGTTATCTTAATGACTGACCTGCTTTGAAACCACATTGACTCCCATCTGTGCAGGGAGAGGGTTGTTTTGTATGGTTACATCATAGTTTCCTGCCTGCAGTAGCGAGACAGGTTAGTTGAACAACTTTTATTAAAGTAGAAATCGGGGGAAAATATTTGTCATAAGTAAGGATGGTCAGTTTCGTGTATTGATAATCGGGAGATAAAACTGCGAATGAGCCGACATGAGTGTGTAAAACACACGGCAGATTACCTTAAGTGTGGCATGAAGATTACATAATATTTCCTGAGATAGACTGGGCATTTGAAATTATTTATGCTAACAATTTAAACTGAGGTTATATCGTGAGTTATAAACATGATTCATAAAAACCACCGATAGCGTTCATATCTTATATGGGAGGATTTTCAAATAAACCCTATAGCATGTTGTTATGAGAAATTCTCATGAGAAAGGTGGAGGAGTAGGCATATGCAAAAGTCAGACATTCGAATATGCTTGTTCTAACTGAAATATATTAAAATAGACTACTTCTGATTGGAGACTTTCACCCACCTAGGAAGCAGAAGCGTGGGTAAGAAGTCCCTTATAATGTAGCACAATTTTACATAAAGGACAGGACAAAGTATTCGAGGAACTTCTGAAGTTAGACAGGAAGGAAACACTCACTTCATAAATAGAGGAAACCACAAGTCCTAGGAACCTGCATACAGAGTGATATTGGGATTTTAATTAAAGTAATACCCTGACTACCTGTAAGACGACCTCATAACAAGTGGCTCGGCATTATTCTGAAGTTTCCCTGTGCAAGTAAAGCCCGCAAATTCTCACCCGATACGGATTAAGTTGTAATACATACATTTTATATTTGTTTGCATTTTACATGAGTGCATGAGTACTTTGCTTGGGGATATCCAGGTCCATACGAGGCTGGCAACCTCAGCATATCAAACGACTGGATTCATGAACCTGCAAGAGCTGGTGACTGCTTAGTGCTGGTTTCCTCACAAAGAACCCAAAAGTAGAGGTAGCCCCAGGCTCTGTGTAGAGCAGAGAGTAGATGATGAGGATAGAGACAAATCAAAATATTAAACAAAGGGAAAGTGATGCACAAATCTGTTCCGTGACAAACAGAACGATTACGATAGTTTGAAAAGGTAAAGATATGAAGAAAAAAAAAATCGAAAAAAGGTGATTCGTCTTACGAGGAAAAAAGACTAAAAAAATAGCCAACATTGCGACGACAAGGCCTTCGTCAGGGAAAGGAGAGAATTTGAGGGCTAGACAGGACACATAAGATGAAAGGCAAACGTATTGTCCCGATAGCACATCGTGGACATAGATCGAGGGATTTATAGAACAAGAGAGTCACCCCCAACCCGGTGGCAATAATCTAACATATTGCTGATAACACAACTACCATCCAGAATGGATCAGCCATGCGGAAATAAATCCTTAGGATTCTAGAAAAATTCATGGCTAGTTGGATCAACAGTCTAGATTTAATCCACCAAAGAAATTGTGACTAAATTTCTCTCAAATTAACAAATTTCCATGGTGTTGCGCCTTTTTTTGCGCACCGCAATGTTTTCATGATTTTGAACCATCGCGGTGCTCAACAAGAACGTCTCTAGATTGAAATGACGTCAAATAAAATAATTACATAGACGCGCGTGCAGAGTAACGACAGTTAACTTTTGGAAGTGTATCCAGCCGGAATGGCTGCGTTTCAAGTGTATCCCTGCTGATGTTCTCAAGTCCGCCAGTGTGTCTGCATACTAGGGAGGTATTTACGCATATATATGACAGAGATTCATTTACTGACCAGTGAAGTATCGTGTCGATAATGTACGCTTGAGTACCATATAATTATATCGCGGACTTGTACCAGACAGACGGTACGATAGGTGACGAAAGCACCATTACTGCCATAGTTTTAGGCATGAACTTTGATGGCCCGTTGTGGTTGGCCTGGATGAACAAGAGTATCTAATAATTATGATTATCATGTGGAGCCATATGTTGTGGGGGACATGTAAATAAATTGTCAAGAATCGTCAACAAGAGTGTTCTACAATTATTTCACAAGTTTCTGTGTTCGTTACCATTTAACAGTTGAACCATTATTACCTTAGATTCGCATGACTAGTATTATCTAATACCAAGATAAAATGGAACCACAACAGGTAATACGTCTTACTAGGAGAAAAAACAGGAAACAACCCTACGTTGCGGCCACAAGGCCTTCGCCAGGGACAGACAAACAAAAAACAGAAAGGAATGAAAGTGAGATTAAGTGGAGAACAAAAATAAGAGAATATACTCCCTGATATGTGTCATTTGTTAGAATTAAAATGTCTGCTGCTGAACTGGAAACCGGAAGTGGATAGAAAATTCAAAGCATAAATAAAGAATGATAAAAACAGGGACTAGAAAACTGAGTGAGGGAAAATAATCTCCCCCCCCACCCCTCTCCCCCCCCCCCCCCCAAAAAAAAAGGAATAAATATGTGGAGAGAATAGGGAGAGAGAGAGAGAGAGAGAGAGAGAGAGAGAGAGAGAGTAATAAAAAAAGTAATAAAATAGAATTTTTAAAAAAATTAAAATAAAAACAAAATAAATTAAATAAACTAAATAAATACTAGAGGAAAAGAAAGGGTGATATAAGCCCTAATAGAAATAGGACTGAATAGAAAAGGACGCCTCTGACAAAAGGGTGCTGGGTGTTCAAACCCATGAGAAGAGCGATGGAAACAGAAAAGATGTGAAAAATACGAAACAAAAACTTGAGCTAATGTCACGTGACAGAAGGACTTGGCATACGTTTTTTAAAGGCCTATACTCCTTGTGGATGTGATAAATAAATAAGAAGGCCGAGTTTATTGTACTGCTATCAATAGGTAGCGCAGTGGTTAGTGCACTGGCTTCCCGATTCGGTAGTTCATGGTTCTATTCCTAGTTGTGGTGGGATTGTTTTAGACCGCAAAGACCACCGGGGTCGACCCAGCCTCATGAATTGTGCGCTAGAGCAACTCTGGGAAGATTAAAGGCGGCCGGTGTGATCATCATCCCTAGTGTGACGTATGGTCAAGAAAATATGGGCCTAACACCATACTCTCAATATGCCTCATTGGGCATGTAAAGTGACCCTTTACCTTTTTACCCATTAGGTTTCCACCGTATACTTAATGTCCTGAGTCACGGCAGCATTTCTTCTATGATCAATTCCCTCCTTTTCGTTTTTCTCCATAATATTATAACATTGGACAAATAAACATTTCGTTTGATAAGTTCAACGATGGAGTATAGAAAAGCATCGACATTTTTATATTTCGTTTATTTGCTAGTGACCTACAGCCAGGCTGGCTACATGAGTTTTGGTTGGTACGTAAAACCTGTATTTACAACTGCTAAGAAGTGTCCTCTGAGATGACTGTCTAAAACTCCATCAACCAGGGCAGTTATTGTATCAGATTCTCAGTCCATGCTTCGGAAGGTCCAAAGTAGATGGCTCAGGCATGAATGGAAAATATCCATAGAAGTATCGAATCTTCAGAAACTGGTGTGGATCTACTGTCCTGAGCATGCATGGGTACGCGGCTATAAGAGTGCTAAGAGACTAGCTTCGAGAACACTCACAGTGGGAACATTGGATATACTCGTATATAAGGTAGAAATACTAAAGGCAATTACTGATCGCCTACTAGAAAAAGACACTGCAATCACATCGCGCTACGGGAACAGTTAGCACTCATACCCTTCGACGTTTGATGAAGGAGACTGAGCACCTATGGGTTTTCCCGGAGTGCAATGAGGTTGGTTCTTATCAACAATAACAAGACTAAGAAGTGTCCCCGGGTAAGTCTAAGCACAGACAGGTTATGACACCCGTGCACTTTGGGAAACTGAGCTGCGCACACAGGTTATGAAACCCGTGCACTTTGTGACACTGAGCTGCGCACACTGAGCTGCGCACACAGGTTATGAAACCCGTGCACTTTGTGACACTGAGCTGCGCACACAGGTTATGAAACCCGTGCACTTTGTGACACTGAGCAGAGCACACTGGTTATAAAACCCGTGCACTTTGGGAAACTGAGCTGCGCACACTGGTTATGAAACCCGTGCACTTTGGGAAACTGAGCTGCGCACACTGGTTATGAAACCCGTGCACTTTGGGAAACTCAGCTGCGCACACAAATTTCAGTTGAAAAAAATCCCTATACTAATAATTATCTCAATTAACGTCAAGTAACGCGCAGCGAAAAAAAGAACGCCATGTAACGCACGGAAAAAAATCCCTTTTTTTTTTTTTTTTTTTTTTAAATACGGAAAAGGTGAGCTTAGTACTGTGATTGCTAAGTTGAAAACTCATTTAAAAAACTCAGGCCCTTCAATTTATTTCATGGTGCTTTCACCATAAGACATAAGTTTGGGTATAAAGACTAGTAAAAGATTAAACGTAATGGAAAGGATATAATGAATGAAGTGCACACAGGAGATTTAGTGCCGTTATCAGGACATGTAGCAGAAAAAGCGTGACATAATAATGTCCAGTTTTGGCGGGTTACTTGTTTGCTAGATAATATTTTTTTTTAAATAATAAAGCATTGTCCTTCATTGGACAATTAGCGCATATAGGCCATTAAAAATTATAAGGAACTGCCCGCAGTAGCTAATTTTCGTAAATACAATCAACGTTTAGAATTTAATTTTTACTTACTTATCTCGGTATCGAACGATAAGCTAGCTATTCGTGTAAA
>JAMPIV010020572.1:72500-76684 GCA_024509875.1 Oreohelix idahoensis
CATCGTTTTGTTTCAATGTCTGTTTTATAACGCAAGGGCAACAACTGCTTGAAAGTTATAGTCACTTTTCTCGGTAAGCATTTGTCTTCTCGCGTTGGTATCGAATGCAGTTAACTTTTGAGCTGTGGTCATTTTGCGCTGGACTGCGCATGACTTGTCTTGTTGTTTGGTCGATCGGTTTCCGCCCACCACTAGTGGGAGTGAGCGATTTGGAATGGCGAAAGAGATGCCTCGTTGAAGAGGGGATCTCCGCTTTTTTTGTTCTGTCAGGGATGTGTAGTCCTCTTATGGATATTTCGTTTAGTCGAGATAATACCTCTAGTGTTTTCCCACATGTCGGGAGGCGTGATATTTCTGTGTATTTCATGAAAGCAAGGTAAATTGACTTTTTTCATTAACTCTATCGATTTTGGGTCGTGAGCGATTTCGATTCATAGCCTGTCTCCGAAAGTCGTCGTCACGAGATGTTCTTTTCCAGCTCACATGTCGCTGCATTGTACTGCATTGGTTGATGCATGTACCAAGGACCATTACTTGCTACTTTGTTAAATGAACTAGGTTTAGAAAACCTTTATTATCTAGAGGATATTTTTGAGGACATTATTTATACTTCGGCAGACGTGTCTGTCTTGCTGAAGTCAAACTTAGGAGAGTGAACTGATTTCATACATCTGGTTATCTCCTGGCTGTTATAGAAAAGGATGGAGTTGTTCACCTGACTACATTTACAGCACTATGAAATATAACATGCATCTGACTCATCATTGTAATGCTGTCTACCGTTTATTGCTGTATTGAATGTTGCTGTGATAATGACTGTTTGATGTGCCTGCACATTTGCGTAACCATTTTGTCACTGTGGCGTCCACAATAAATAATGAAGAAAAACGTCAACGGCTGTTTCAAGACTCATTGACTTTATACGTCGTGAGTTTACTGACGTCCTATGTGGATTGCCCTGTTATTGTTGCATGAACATTGTTTTGACTGAACACATCTACACACTACACAAAACCAGACATGCGGATGCCATCCATCATCATATGGCATCACGCATCATTTGGTGGCCATAAGCTGGTTTGATTCTGGTACTAGCAAACACGGGGTCCCTTACCCACTTCATTTTCAACAAGAATTCATCAGCATCCTTCAAGAAATTAACATTCTTCAATACAGTCAACATCTTCAAAATTTTCAAAGTACTCGGCGTTGCCCGGTAAAAGTCAAAATTTCAATTTTTTTTGACGGAAACAAGAATTTGACAGTACCCGGCGTTGTTACATGTTGCCGGATAACTCGGACTGCTGTTATCTTTTACGCAAGTCAAGCAAGTTGCTGCTGTCAAGGTTCCAGTGCTGTCGTTTTTTGAGAAGGTCAAGTGCCGGTTGAAACGGGTTGTTTTCTGAAGAAGGCCAAGTACCGATTTCCATCAACTTACTTTTGGATTAGAAGGTCAAGTGCCGAAACAACTCAACACACAGTATTTCAGAAGCTCTTGTACCATCGTGTTAGCAGTGGAAGCAGTTCAGATGTGCCATCATCGTTGGAGCTTCGCTCTTTAGGACGTTGATTGACATCCGTTTTTCTGCTGTTCTACGATTGGAAGCCTTTAAGTTAAGTGGCCTGTTTGTATGTAAACTGTGCCCTTATACTTCTGCTGAGTCTTCTGTGTATCATCTCATTCTATATGTTATATGTCTATATGTTATTTGTATATTTATATGTTTATATTTCAGCGGGTTCTCGGTTGGGTGGTGTCTCCGTTAGATTATGCCACGTCATAGAGGTCGTCTATTGTGAGCGTTTTCTGTAGGGTTTGCAAATTTCCGATACTGGAATTTGCTAAGCGACTTCTGTTGCTATTTATGTTAGCTGTGATGACATGTTTTAATATTGTTTTCGTTATTATTTCACATTCTTTAGTTTTGTTTTGATTTGTTTGTATTTGTTAGCCTACTCTTGTCTATAATTTAGTTTCATACAACATTTTTGTTTATACACTGTGGTGTCATGTATTTTGTTTAATTCTATCGCAGATATCGTCACATTTTTTGTGATATTTCATTAATTTCTGCTTTATTTTTAGTTGATTTCTGCGAAAGTTTTTGTATTGTTGCTGATCTTTGTTATTGTTTACATTGTTATTGTTTACATTGTTTGTATTGTTTACATTTTCAATGTTTACATTCTGCATGTGTTTACATAGTCATTGTTTACAGTTATAGTAATTAGTTAATGGGCTATGCTAATGCACTGTTACTACTACACTGATGATAAATGAATGATGAATAGTGTCGTGCACTATTGAATGAGAAGTGCACTTATGATCAAGAATTGATTGTTGATATTTCATATACAAGTTCTTTGATTGGAGACTTGTTTCCCACAGAGACTGGGATAATATAATGTGATGTGAATATACAAGTGCTTAATTAAGACTTGTTACACTTAGGTTTGAAATAAATTAGTTAATTATTTCAGGTTTTGGACTCATATGTTAGACAACATGTCTACATTTGAGCACTTTATTGAGCAGGGTAAATTGCTTGGCAAGACTGGTGATAAGTTAGAAGAATTTGCAACTGCTCGATATGATAAAGCAATGGAAGCTGAACAAAAGAAACTGCATATGGAAGCTGAACAAAAGAAACTGCAGATGCAGGTGGATGAAAAGAGATTCCAAATGGAAATGGAAAAACAAAAAAGGGAATCAGAAGCTGAGGAAAGAAAACTCCAGCTAGAAGCTGAGAATAAAAGACTGGAAAAAGAGGCTGAAAATAAAAGTCTTGAAAAGCAAGCCGAAAATGAAAGACTTAAAAAAGCGGCTCAGGCTGAGGAAGGAAGATAACAGAGAGAGTCTGATGAGAGGAAAGCAAAAATGGAACATGAAGAAAAACTCTTAGCTTTAGAGTTGGAAAAATTGAAATTGACGAGCATGAGTAATGGTAATGATTCAAACAAGGGTTCATCTTCTGGTAAGGCTAATAATGATACTTTTAAGATTAAGTTACCAACATTTAGTCCTTCCAGTGATGACATAATGTTCTATCTGGACAGATTTGAACAAGCATGTACAGCTCATAACATAGACAAAGCAAAATATGTTTATCAGTTATCAGGGATACTGACAGGTAAAGCTCTAAGTATATTAAATATGGTGGATGAACCTGACAAGAACAATTATGAGGTTGTCAGGGCCGCTTTGTTAAAGAAATATCAGCTTAACGAAGACGGCTATCGTCTACAATTTAAAAACATGTTACCTGAAAATGGAGTTGAATTCTCCGAGTTTATTGCAAGAATACGCATTACATTCTCACGATGGGTTGAACTATCTAAGACGGAAAAAACTTATGAAGGACTTATGGACTTAATACTTAGAGACAAAGTCATGTCGTCTGTCAATGAGTCTTTTCCTTGTTTGGCCATACGGGGGGCTGCCGAATGCAACTGGTTAAACCTTCTTTCACACTTAGAGTTACCCATGTTTTATGTAGGTGGGTCGAGCAGTTACGTTATTGGAACACAGAAATTCTTCCATTTCTTTATTATTTGTTTTAGTTTTCGTTCATGAAGGAAAAAGCAAGGAAAGACTCATTGACAGGGACGACATGACTTTGTCTCTAAGTATTAAGTCCATAAGTCCATTCATAAGTTTTTTCCGTCTTAGATAGTTCAACCCATCGTGAGAAAGTAATGCGTATTCTTGCGAATATACTCCGGAGAATTCAACTCCATTTTCAGGTAAAAATTGTTTTTTAAAATTGTAGACGATAGAAGTCTTCGAAATCTTATCGTTATAAGATAGATATTCTCTTTTACATTGCGGACGCTGACAACTACTCATAAATTGTTCTTGTCAGGTTCATTCACCATATTTAATCTACTTAGATGCTTTACCTGTCAGTATCCCTGATAAACTGTTAAACAATTTTGGCTTTGTCTATGTTTATGAGCTGTACATGCTTGTTCAAATCTTCCAATATAACATATTCATCACTGGAAGGACTAAATGTTGAAACGTTAATCATAAACGTATCATTATTAGCCTTACCAGAAGATGAACCCTTGTTTGAATCATTACCATTACTTCATGCACGTCAATTTTAATTTCTCCAACTCTAAAGCTAAAGAGTTTTTTCTTCATGTTCCATTTTTTGCTTTCCTCTCATCAACTCTCTTAG
>JAMPIV010020573.1:0-76675 GCA_024509875.1 Oreohelix idahoensis
CGAGAAAAAAACTGACAGACTGAATAAGTATAGCCAGCAGGTTGGTTTGAACATCAATCTGAAGAAGACAGAGGTCATGACACTCCAAGTGGGCAGTCCTGAGCCAATAACAATAAGGAACCAGATGTTAGAACAGACAGACACATTTACTTATCTAGGATGCATAGTAACACCATACGGCGGAACAAGCAAGGACATTAACAACAGAATGAATAAAGCGAGAACAGCCTTTGCTAATCTCAACAACATTTGGAAGTCTTCCCAGTACAGCACAGACACCAAATTAAGACTGTATGAGAGCTGTGTACTTTCTGTGCTTCTCTATGGTGCGGAATGCTGGAGAGTAACAGAAAAAAATGTCGAAACTGTCCTCCTTCCACATAATCTGCCTAAGGAAAATTCTCCAAATCTTTTGGTCAAATACCATCAGCAACCAAGCACTGCTTATTCGGACTAACCAGTAGGACATGCACACGTTCATATCTGGCTGACGTTGGAGTTGGGTTGGCCACATCCTCAGAAAGGGACCCTGATACCATTACAAGAACAGCTATGCTATGGACCCCCGAAGGAAAGCGAAAGAGAGGCCGACCAAAAACAACTTAGCGGAGAACTGTGGAAGCCGAGATGCAAAAAATGAACCAGATGTCACGAAAGGTTTGTGATGTTATAGAATGTTGTTAGAATTGTAAGCTATCCTGGACCAAAATGATGTATCAGATGATACCAGGATAGTGCCAGATAAGAGACTGGTCTTACAAGAAATACCCCCTTTTCTGAAAAGAATAAGGGTGTATCGACAATCAAAGGTTAGAATCCAGCTGTATAAACCTCCCGGTGTTGAAAGGTATGTCCTGAAAATCTATTTGCTCCTTTCAAAGATTCTCCTTTGGTATTATGTGTTCATGTTGACAAGTATTTCTAGGGGTATATAATATAGTCTATCTATCAATCTAAATTAAATACCAAACAAACTTGAAACTTTAATTCAAATAATTCAGCAAGTCTGTTGATATATATGTATTTACAATTTATTTACCTAACCCTGTTCTCTTTTGGTTAGGTAACTTAGGAAAACTCAAAGGTATTTACAGCTTGAAATAAATAAACATAGAAACTTAATTTATGAAACATAATCTTGTACTGAAGTTTCTATTGTCTTCCACGCTGATGAATAATTTTAAATTTAATACAGAAGCCAGTGATTGCAGAAAAATATAGCAAAAGTATGGGAGGTGTGGAAACTTCAGCCAACTAGGTGCAAACTACCCCTACCCACACAGATCCTATTTTTATTTTATTTCTTAGTTGAAACTGCCCTGGTCAATGGGCACATAACCTACAACACTGCCAACTCTACAAAAAAAGATCAAAGCGAAGATCAGGATGTCAGTATGACTCTTATTGAACCTGCTAGGAGCCGCGCTAGCGTAGTGGTTACCACACCGCTCTGGCGACCAAGTGATCCAGGATCAAACCCAGGCGACGACATTTGAGGATTTTTCGTCGACCGAGATTTGGACTGGATTAACTCGAGACCTGGCGAGCTCATTTGAAGGAGTGTCGTCGACCAGGGATTGGCGGCTCCTGAGCCGACCCAGCTCTAATGGGTACCTCCGAAATCGGCGAGTATCTGCCTGAATGGCGAGGGACACCTGTCTCTGTACAAGAAAAAAGGGATACTCATGTAAAATCAATGTCAGGTTAGACATTAATAATAACCTGAGATTTCACCTCGAGTATTAGCGGGCGTACCAACAAAAAAAAAATTGAACCTGCTATTCTTCGACGCAATGTGACACCTTCAAAACAACTGAGCACCACTTCATTGATAAATATGAAAGGGCAAGGTACAAACCAGACTGTAAAGTGAGTAAGGCTGCAGGGAACAGAAGCCAGACTTGCATGTACTGCCCAGATTGCAATGTACCTCTATGCCTGATACCCTGCTTCAAGTTATACCACACAGTCAAGGATTATCAATGTGGATCGTTGACAAAGACTCTTGCAGAGGCCTACAGCTACAACTTCAACCCCAGTTAATGAAAAAAGCAGCTCAGACTCCAACTAGAGGTACTTAACTACTCAAACATTTACAAATGCTCATTGTCAGATGCCACAGACGCAGAATACATTCAAAAAAGACAAACACGAAAAATACAGTTTTTTTTAAAAACATTTTATTCCAATTTTATTAGCCTTTTATGTTGATATACGTGGTTAATCGTTAAATCAATACGTCAATCAAGCTTATTTTATTCATTACCATCCATGTCACTAACATTTTATTGCGCTGATGTTGAACAAATTCACTAAAAACTTGGAAAAGATGTCTGTTTTTCAATCTTTTATGAATTTAAAAAAAAAAAAAGTTCTTTTTAAAGAAATCTGCAAACACCCTTGGTAATGGGAGACGGTAATGCTCCGGATTGCTGATCAGCAAAGTGATAATTATATCTGAGAAAATTAGATGAGGAAAATATTAGAGTTTCCCATCCTTGAAAATCACGTGCTGGACCTGGAAAAAGCCTGGAAAATGCTTGAAGAAATTTGCTATGAACTCTGTGTTAGTAATATATTTATGTTTTCTTTTGTGGTGATATCTTTTATTGAACACGCTGATCAGTGGCTAGATAAGGCCACTTATCTTAAAATCCAGAAAATCCCACACTCTTCTGCCGTGGACGAAGAACTCTGTGACTAGTGTGACTTGCCAGGCAGTGGAACAATGGTGGCTAGCTACATTGACATCACGAGCCTTTACACCTCAAAGTCCAAAACGAGTTATAGGAATCAGATACTTTGGGTCCTTTGCAGGATACAACGTTTTAGGATAAAACGGTTGCAGGACAAAACCCTCAGGCAAAACACTTCTTCTTCTTCCGTCCTTAGCCAAAGACCGACCAAGCAGTCAGAGGCCATCACGCCTTGTGGCGTCTTAAGGGCAACAGCAGATTGATTTTCTCTGTTGTAGTTTCCCATCACGCCTAGCGGCGTCTTTAAGGCAACAACAAATAGATCCATCTGCCGCTGTTTCCGTAATCGGTGTCAGGCAAAACACACAGGCAGTTAATGGCTTCTATGGTCTGCGCAACAGATGCGGTTGGCAAAGGTAAAAAATGATTACTGTTTACCGCTCCTTTCCAGACAGCTTGTGGTTTTGAATTTTTGATAGTCGCGTCAATTAGCCAAGGGCAAGGCCTTTTATAGTCACGCATCCGCCGTCTGAGGTGACAGGGTAAGGAAAGGCGTAAAAATTCTCCAAATGAGACAAACTCTCTGTTCAATGTTTAAAATCTAGTTTTTCAATTATCTTCCTTATTTATGGGACGATTTTGGTCATTTAAAGATGGAATTATACTGTGAATTATTTTGTATCGATCTATCTATAAATTAGTTAGTTTGCACAATGCATTTAAATGTATGCATGCTTTAACTAACTAAGTTTGAGTTATCCTGATGTAACACAACTCTTTTATTCGATATTTCTATCTTACTACTATAATATTATTCCATAAAGTGTTCACACCTACCTCTAAAGTAACATTCCCGTTGATGAATTACATAATCCTTTCCGGTGATACTTCTTTAGTTCTTATGAAATTAAATATTATTGTCCCATCGGTTACACAAAATAGCCTCTAGGTTTTAAGCATAGTACGTTTCCTACAACAATGATAATAAAGGTACGTTTTGATTGGTTATTGTATTAGAGAGTTCCCTACCTAATGGCGTGCGGTATGGTCAGATTTAGAAAACCGTGTTGTGAGACAGATCCAAATCACAACACCAGAGTTGGGGCACTGTACGAAGGATGGCCGCCGACCGAACAAAGTGGAATCAATTTGTTGCTGCCCTATAAGACGCCACCAGGCGTCATGGTCACTGACTGCTTTGACAGTCGGCGGCTATGGATCAAAGAAGAAGAAGGCGGCATGTAATAGAGTATGAACATTTGGTATCTTCTTCTTCTTCGTTCGCCCTTCTTGAGGTCCCGAACATTTGGTATTATGAGGTTGTGCAAGAGGTTGGCTACCTCTTCGTGTAAAAATATTTCTTACAGAAACTACCGTTGTAAGAGCACATAATGCTTTAACTTTCGCTTCCTTCAGCTGTAAATGGGTACTTCATTCTGCTATTTTGTTATGGAAGGCAAAGTGAGGAGGAACCGAACTAGTCACCCCACTTCATATCATAAAGCTGAGACCTTGCACACCCCCTAAGGTAGTGTCTGCCATGGGGACTACCTTTACCTTTTCCCTGCAAAACAAAGGTCGGGGGGGGGGGGGAGAATGGGATGAGCTACATTGATGACCCCATGATCCAAAGGGAGCAAACAGGGAACAGAAGATGATTGTAGACATGATAATGATAATCTTGAAGGTTAGTTGGTATCAGAGCCGGATTAACGTAGTAGCACAAGTAGCATATGCTACGGGCCCCGCGCTTTTAGGGACCCCGCGCCAATAAATATGTACATAATTTTTTGGTCATCTAATACGAGCGTTAAACTAATGATCTTGTGATTTATGCCATCTTTAGCGCCTTTTCATTCGGTGTCACGAAATTGTGAGAGAAAGAGCATAAGAGGGTGACTTAGTGGGACTCTTCATTATTTTTATCTTAACTGTTTGCGGACGGAAGCCATTTAAGTGGCCGAGAAAATTTGGTCACGTTTGGACGGAAGCCACTTTTTTTGGCTCTAGGCGACTGCCCCTCTAATTTTGTTTTGTTCTTTGTGAAATGAATTTGCATTAACAATAAAAACTAGAGTTTAGGAAACGGAAACTTCCTGTTTTAATTGAGGTATACGGCGTGCTCGCACTCTCTTTCGATCTTGATTAAAATTTCTTGATTTGTAAGGTTAGAAAACTCAAAAAATGAGCAGTAGACACAGAGATATTGGACGTAATTATGCTTCTGGAAGTGAAAAACGTAAAGCGAAGGAAGAAAAAGAAAGAAGAGATCAACTTGTGATATCAAAAAACGTAAGCTGACAGAATATTTTGATGTTAATGGTGGTGGTACTCTAACCACTGAAGCTGGAAGTAAAGGAACAACTAGTACTAGTGCAGGCTGTGCAGCAGAAAACATACAGCAAAACCCAGTATACACTGAGTCTGAATGTGAAAGAATAAGTGAAACGAAGAAGTGCTCTAATGATATTGGTGACTGGCCGAACAATATAGATGACTGTGAGCGTGAATATTGCATATCCAAGGGAAGTGAAAAATGTCAACATGTTGATAGTGCCTTTTTTCATCCGTGCGATTGTATGACACTGAAAAGAAAACTCGATACTGTCAGAAGTCTTATTTTACACATATTCATAAACTTACAGACAAGCAACATGCAAGAAAATGGTTATGCTATTCAGAAAGTAAAGGGCGCCTATTCTGTTTCCCATGCAAGCTTATGAGTTCAGAATGTTCATCAAAGTTTACTGTGGAAGGGTTTAATGACTGGAAAAATGCAAACGATCTATTGCGTCGACATGAAGAAAGCTCCTCACATAGACAAGCTTTAATTTCACTGTTGATGCGTAAAAACAAAGGTGAACGTGTCGATTCCCAACTTGTGAAACAAATGGACATTCAAAAAAAGTATTGGAACAAACTTCTAGAGCGAATAATTGAAGTTGTGAAGTTTTTAGCAGAACGAGGCCTTTCATTTCGTGGCAGTGATGAAATTGTTGGGTCCCCTTATAACGGGAATTACTGGCCAAGTTTGATCCTTTTCTGGCAGAGCATATAAGTACTCATGCAAACAAAGGATTTGGACATACATCATATCTATCTAAAACAACGTATGAGGAATTCATCAATCTGATTGGATCCAGCATACTGGATCACATTCTCTGTGAAGTGAAGAAATACAAGTATTATTCCGTTTCATTGGATTTTACTCCAGATATATCTAATATGGACCAGCTGACTTTGACTCTGCGCTATGTTTTGCCATCTGGACCAGTTGAAAGATTTGTGACATTTTTGGATATGGGAGGTCATAGTGCTGAACAGCTTACTAAAAGTCTACTTAATTTTTTAAAGGCAAATGACATTGATATTAAAGACTGCCGTGGTCAAAGTTATGACAACGCCAGCAACATGAGTGGCAAGTTTATAGGATTACATGCACAAATTAATTGAAAATGATAATTACTATGCAAATTAAAAATGTATGTGTTCAAATATATTTGTGTTGTTTTATTGTTTTTTTTTTAAATATAGGGCCCCTTTCTTAACATATGCTACAGGCCCCGCACTAGCTTAATCCGGCCCTGGTTGGTATATAGAACATGGAAACATTCGGATATTAAGATAAGAGTCGTTTAATGAATGTATCACTTGATGTAGCTGATACATACATGAAAAGCAACTTCTGACGAAGTAATCAGTGACCATCACGCCTGGTGGCCGCTGTGGAGGGTAGCAACAAACTGTCTCCACTTGGCTCAGTCGGCGGTCATCCTTCGTGTGGTGCCCAAATTCTAGTTCATGTTTTGCATCTCTGCTTCCACAGTTTTGTGATGGTATTCGGCCAGAAAATTCTTCGAATTTTCCTTAGATTGTGTAGAAAGAGAACAATTTGGACATTTAATTTTCAAAGCAACTTAACGATCACCAAAATTGTCCCACACAGCTGCTAATCTCCGCATGGCACTTACAGAAGTCAGTTTTGAAAACTGATAAAATTATTACATTTTATTACTCTAAATGAAAATATACCTACACAATTTCTTCTCCCATGGATCCAACTGACATCTAAACTTCGCTCGCTCGGTCAGTCTGCACAATTTACAGATATTAAAATTGATTATCATTGTGATAATCTTTATCCTTTTCCCCCTTATCATCTTTTTTCGTCGACCATTAAGTGCTGTGGCAGCATTGTAGTTGTAAAACCTACAATTTAGGTCATGTTGTGTAGGCTGCATGATGTTGGCGGATATGTTTGCTGTCAACAGGAAAATGAGATAGTCTAAACAAAATCCGAGCAGGACGTATGTTTCCCAGTGTTTGTTCAGTTGTTGTTTATCCTAATAAAAGGCTTCGGCGTATCAAATTTTAACATTGCTGTATTGTT
Organism: Oreohelix idahoensis; assembly: GCA_024509875.1. Classification (NCBI taxonomy): domain Eukaryota; kingdom Metazoa; phylum Mollusca; class Gastropoda; order Stylommatophora; family Oreohelicidae; genus Oreohelix; species Oreohelix idahoensis. The sequence continues at coordinate 7,087 of JAMPIV010020573.1, forward strand.
TGCGTTTAGTTTCGATGCCCTTGTCACTAATTTCTGGAGTCTCCCACGCGTCGTCTGTTTGCACAATTGAACCATCTGCCTTACACTTGAACCATCTTCGTTAAATAGGTGTTGTCTGTTAGCCAGTGCTTCTCAAATTTTTACCGAGCACGGGCCCTTGAGAATCGATGTTCTACGGATCACTTGCTCGAAAATTAAACTACAGGTAGAATGTTAAATACCGACAATACGGATATGCAAAAAAGAAACAATTACCCAGTTGCATTTTCAGATATGACGTTAATTCAAGATTAATGACCGCTTAGCTCAGGGCCGTATTTGAGGCATTCTGGGTCAGATCTGACCAGTGGGGTATTCTCTATGTGTGCTGTGCGTGCTGCGCACACCTATGCCCGAAGGAAAATAAAAATTTAATTTATTATTCTATAAAATATTTATCTTCTAAAGTTCTGCTTTCGGACCGCACGCATCAGGATAACGGATTTTCCCGCATAGAATCTACAAGTATATCAAGTTTCTTCTTTCTTTCCTTCTTCATTTTAGTCGACTATAGTGTTTTTATACCCTGTTCAACCTGGAAATTGGTTATAATTGGGGTATATTGTGTGCTTAATATCAAGTTTCAGTTTCCCAGACGCGTTTTATAGTGCAGTTTTTATTGGTTGGTTACAATCGCGCGAAGTTTCTCGGGTAATTCCGTCACAATGCGTGCGGCACCTTTCGGATTCACGTCTGAAGATTGGATTGTGTTTATCTGGGTCATGGCCAGATACGTCAATACAATACGAACATGCGTGCGGTGGTCTTGCAGCTCTCGGGTTGTAAAAATCGGCTGTGTCCGTCCAGTGTTTTTTGTGATTAATTTTTGTTAGTTGCCGGGAATGCAGATTATTACAGTGACAGACAATGAGTTTCAAGTTGTAAGTTAATTAGTATTTCGGAGATAATTGACAATTTAAAAACCAACTATATTCAATTACGCAACGATAGTTATTAGGGGTATTTAAGAGGGGAAGAAGTTAAATAGTAGGCGTACATATTCATTTTAAGTAGCAGCACGCCTAGCTCGCATTACCAGGATACGCCACTGGATCTGACATACTCCCTTCTACCACAGAGTAGCACAATTGTACCCGTTATAATTAAAATGTTAACTCACTTTCTGTTCTCGTTTTCCAGTTGTAAATAGTGAAGTAATTAGGACGTTTGAGAACTTCCAACAGTAAAGAAGGGGAAGGGTGCGGAAATCACGCGGTGTTTTCACATACAAAGCCTTTGGTTGGAACTGTCTAAACGACGCATTTCGACTCCTTTGAAATGGGATTTGCTTTATAGACACACTAGACAGAATCTCGTCTAACAACAAAGTTTTAAAATTTGGCAACCACTCTTATTAATTCATAACGGTCATACAGTCAGAATTGTTTTATTATTGAAACTACATTTGTTGGCACATATGTATACAGCAACACCCGAGAACATCGAAACACTAGCAGACAAGACAGTGCGTAGGATTGTGAGCTGATGGTCCAAGACTTTGCCAATATTTTTAAAATGTACACATATTAATGAGAATCGGTAGCTTTTTCTTGTTATCTATTCTTCTTTCATTTATTTAAATGTATTTGTTTTATGAAAATGAGAAGATTTTTGTGGTGGAATTGATTTCTTTTGATGTCTATATATTTCCCAATGCAATGAAAGCCCCTCTAGACTTTTGTATTCGTTTTTTGATATCATTGTCTGTCCCTCCACTTTTGTCCACAATGCTACTGTTACCGGTTGTGTTAATTTGTATTGTGTTGACTGGCCTGTCGGGCTTACTGTCTATGGCCGACGTATAATTTGGTTACGCGAATAATGTGATGTGGGCCGTTTAACTCTGGCATATGGTGGTATAGTTAAATTCGGAAAACGTTGGTTAATGGGTCAAAACAGTATGACAAAAACTGGCGATGAACAAATGCTGGACCCATTTTTGAAGGTACATGACGATACAGTTTATTGACGAGTAAGCACACTGACATCATGGGTAGGTATAGTGGCATCAACATAGTTTCATGGCAAAGTACATCATCAAATAAGCATTGGCATATATAACAGGCAACATGGCCATTGACTGACATCACTGGTCGTTATGACTTCAAGGTTACGACTTGATAGGATATATCGGTCTATCGAATTAGCCATGTTTATCTTCTTTATGTAGATACACGTTATGTTTAAGACTTCAATTCGTTCCTGGCGTTAGAGGGACGCACTAGCAGCTTGACCCATCTGGTCAAGCTGAAGCTTTACCGTAACGCTGTAGGAGATAGAATAACTGAGGCGGGACACTCAAAAACGAGCCGCTTCCTGGCTACATATATATATTCTGGAACAATTCTTGGTAAGGTACTTCAAGAAAGGTTTCTTCATCTTTCAAATAATTGTAGCAATATCAACTGCATGTCTTCCCTATACTTAGGGCAAGTACATCACGTCTATCATAGACGGCTAATATCGGGATCTGCCTCAAGCATCACAGCTGGATGGCAACAGATCGCCGCGACAAACGCGTCATCCCGTTCAAACATCGTGCGCGGTGGCACGCAAATAATAATACATACAATGAACTTAGATGCACTAAAAAGTGCGTCTATAAAATACTAGACTCACATGTGAGGATCTCAAACATTTAACTCCCCCGCGAATATAACTTAACAGCTACCAAGATATATTTGTGATTCTACAACTTGTGACCGGGGCCCGGAAGTGGAGCGAAGATTAGTAATACTTTAACCTACCAAGCAATTTGTCGTAAAAGAGGGGCCTGACATGGGGCCAGCTACCCCATCGTGTAGAAACTTTAAGCCAAAAAAAACTTCATCAATTTAAACATTAAAAAAAAAATCATTTTAGCGAGGTGCGCCCCGTTCAACCTAGACACATGGTCCGTCGGTTATATTAAGGCGCATTACCAAATGCAAAAGACCTCGTGATCTGGTATTTAAGTTACATAAACTTCATCAACCTTATGGACAAGTTAAGACAAGTTATAGATAGAAAAATAACATTCAGGGTAGTAATATTTATAGAAAAAAAAACTCTTATCAAATTAAAATAATGTCAAAATAATTTTAGATCAAAATATGAACTCGTGGAGTATTTAAATAAATACTTTAAAAAAAAAAAGGACCGCAAGTTTGGTAATTTTAGAAATTGTATCAATGGTATGGCCCTTCATGGAGTTCCCGGGGGTACTGTGAAGAAACAAAGAAAAGACTGATGCTTCCTCTGGTGTGTCGTAAGAGACGACTAATATAATGTTGGGGATGTGTCTTCCAACCTCATCATGTAAAACAAATTGTTACAGAAACCACCCCTGCAAGAGTACGTGACCGCTTTTGGTGCAGGCTTCCTGCTAGGGAACCGGCTCTATGTTTTATATGGAGCACATTAAGAATTGTATGAATGGTCATTGCTGTATCAAAATGTGAGATTATTTACTCTGAATGGAGAGTTGAGCACGAAACAATTTTCTTACATGCGATTAGAAGCGATACTACATTTTACATTATAAAATATGACAAAATTATATATATATATATATATATATATATATATATATATATATATATATATATATATATATATATATATATATATATATATATATATATATATATACGAAAACTTCATTTTCAGGACACTATATCAAAATATAAGGGATGGTAAAGAAACAATTGTGATGAGCATAGCAGTAACTATTTCTGGTTGTGAGCTGTGCATATAAATCTGTCTTCATACACAGTCATCCACTTAAAATACTATCACACTGCTGCAACGTGCAACTGTCATTCGTGATGCTATCTACGTAAGTAAAATGTTCCGAAAGCTTTTGGCTAAACAGCGCTACCGAGGAAGAATGGCTGACGCGTAGCAACCAAGAAGGTATGTACACCATTATAACATTAACAGGTAGATGCTGGAGCGGAGTTGACCAGGTCATCGACACTATCATCAGAGAGCCATGCTATGCGCCCCATATGGAGGAAAGCGAAAAAAGCCGACAAGAAAAGTGCTTGGAGAATTGTGGAGGTCGAGATGAAAAGCATAAACCAGAGTTGGGGCACAGTACGAAAGATGACCATGTATGTGCGAAGCAGGGCCGGCTCTACCGACGGCGCAACACGTGCATTTGCACGGGTCGGCAAGCTTTGGGGGGCGGCAAAAAATCTTTTTACTTATTTTTACAATCCCGCCAAAATATTCCGCCTGGGAGCATCGCTGGTGTAATGGTTGCCACACTGCGCTAGCGATCAGGTGTTCAAGCCCGGGCGCAGGCATTTGTAAGAGTGTCATCGACCAGGAGTTTGACTGAATAACCTGAACGGCCCCTGAAATAAACCCTCTGTGGATGGTGTCGCGGAGTGTTTGAAGGTTTCGTCTAGATTATTTTAAAATTCCTTACTTTTCTATTCCTTCACATTTTGTCTGTTTTCTCTAAGAAATATTTGCACCTGCGATCTGTTCTTTAGCTGTTTTTCAAGTCTTCACTAATAGTTCTGCCATACGATCCTAATGATAGCTTCTCCTCCTACAAAGGCAGTAAAAGGTATTTCTTTAGAGACGTCAGTACAATTTATTGGCTTGGTCGAAACCACAGTTGTTCCAAGAGTATTATTTTTCCATGTTCAGTGGTCAACTGAAGACCGCCACGACAAATTTTCCGGCATGGCTGAACGGTAGACGGGAATTAATTAACTTGGCGTGGGAATCAGGAGTTTATTTTTTTATCGACTGTTCTATGTTGGCGGTTCGAATGTTTCAGTTTTGGAGTGTGCATTCAAGGAAGTTACAGTGATAAATAAGTTTTTAAAACGTTTTATGGAAAGTAGTACAGTGCTTCAGCCTCCATTCATTACTAAATAATACACTTTATTGTAGGGTTTATTAAAACAGTTTTAATATTCAAATAGATATAATGTCCGATAAAAGAAAAAAAACTATCAGGTGCTGAATATCGGAAACAAACTGGAAAAAGAACGCGATATTCAAAAACATAGCGGGGCTTTACATAAATATATAAAAACTGAAACAGCTGAGGTAGGACAGAAGAAAATAAGCAAATGTGCCGAAACAAATGATTCTGAGCTCATGGCAAGTACTTCTAACTCGGACCCCAGTAACGTAGATATTACTAACAATGTCAAAAATGAGACTGATTTGACTGTTTCCAATTCCAGAGATTTAAGTGAGGAACTTAAGAGGTACACTGATCCGGCAAGATGGAGTCCTTCTTTAAGCAATACCGAAAGACTGGAAATCGCAAAAAAAAAGGCCTGCCAGAGAGACCAAAAAATGAGTTCGTTTTTCCGCGCAGCTCTAATGGTCGGAAATCTTCCCTAAATTTTTACACTAGGGAGCTAAGCAATGGAGAACATATTAATCGAACATGGTTAGTGTATTCAAAAGAAAAAGATTCTGTATTTTGTTTCTGCTGTAAGTTGTTTTCCTGTAATAAAATGTCACTCACTACTGATGGCTATAATGATTGGGGTCATTTGTATGTGTATCTTAATGAACACGAAAAATCTAAAAACCACTTGGAGTCCCATACAAAGTGGATTGAATTATCGTCCAGGCTTAAATCAGTACAGACAATTGATTCAATGCAACAAGAGTTATTAAATTCAGAAGTTCGACACTGGAGGAGCATAATAGAACGCCTAATTGCTATTGTCCGGTTCTTGAGCCAACAATGCTTGCCATTTCGTGGAAAATCTGATAAATTATATGACCCTAACAATGGAAATTTTTTAAAGCTTCTTGAACTGATTGCCAGATTTGATAGTGTTATGTGTGAACATTTAATGAGAGTAGCTCGTGGATTGACCCAACATTACCTTGGGAAAAACATTCAAAATGAATTAATTGCTCTTCTCTCTGGAACCATAAAAAAAGAAATAATTTCTATTGTGGAGAAAGCTAAATATTATAGCATAGTTGCAGACTGTACTCCCGATGTAAGTCACATTGAACAATTAACACTAATTGTAAGATTTGTTAATACGAATCCAGATGATATCAACATTCATGAGCATTTTCTTGGTTTCATTGCTGTAGAAGCCACTACAGGCTCAGCGTTAACCGAATGCATTCTAAGAAAATTGTCAGACATGGATATTCCAATCGCAAACATGCGTGGCCAGGGGTATGACAATGGATCAAATATGAAAGGAAAACATTCAGGAGTTCAACAACGTATTAGGGACTTGAACCCGAGAGCTTTTTATATCCCTTGCTGTTCTTATTCTCTCAACTTGGTGGTCAATGATGCTGCGATGTCATCTAGAGAAGGGGTTTTATTTTTTGAAACGGTTCAGAAATTGTATGTGTTTTTCTCAGTGTCAACACTGCGTTGGGGAATCCTTAAGAAACATATTACAACTCTAACGCCCAAGCCACTAAGTACAACTCGCTGGGAATCTAGAATCGAGGCCATTCGTCCTTTAAGATATTATATTGAGGAATTTTATGATGCATTGATAGAAATTGCTGATGACGAGTCAGTAGACAAAATGGCGAGACATGAAGCTGAAACCCTTGCCCTAAAACTCAGAGATTTTAAATTTTTATGTTGTCTGGTTATATGGCACTATGTTTTAAACGAAATTAATGTTGCTAGTAAACTGTTGCAAAGCATAAAAATGGAATTGACTAGTGCCATAACAACTTTGAGAAATGTTCTCCAGAGCCTTAAGAATCTCAGAAATGATAAATCATTTCAAAATTTTCTTGTTGATGCTACAACATTAGCTGAGAAAGTTGAAGCTGATCCTGATTTGATACCAACGTTTGAATGTACTAGAGTGCGTCGGCAGAAAAAGGAACACAACTATGAAGCAAGAGATGAACCTATTTTAGATCCCAAAACTAAATTCAAAATTGAATTTTTCTTTTTTATTATTGATGTTGCAACTAATTCTATTGAAGAAAGGTTCGAGCAATTGGAACATCACAGTTCACATTTTTCCTTTTTATATCTTCTTCTTCTTCTTCCGTCCTTAGCCAACGACCGGCAAAGCAGTCAGTGGCCATTACGCCTAGTGGCGTCTTAAGGGCAACAGCGAATAGATTTTCTTTGCCGTTGTTCCCATCACGCCTAATGGCGTCTTTAGGGCAGCGACAAATCAATCCGTTTGCCGTTGTTTCCTTAATCAAAGTGACTGGCAAACGGGTGATCAGCCCGTTGGTATCCTTTTTATATAACATCCCTAAATTGAAATCTGAGATGACAAATGAGCTCTTAAACAAATGTAGAAACCTAGAAAGCATTTTAACACATCAAGAAAATAGAGACATTGATGCCATTGAGCTATGTGATGAACTGAAAGTAGTATCCAAATTAGTACCAGAAAATACTCCACCAATTGAAGTTCTTCGTTACATTATTGAAAATAACATTGCTCCTAATGTCGCTATAGCCTTAAGAATATTACTAACTTTGCCGGTAACGGTAGCAAGTGGTGAGCGTAGTTTTTCAAAACTGAAGCTTATTAAAACTTATTTACACTCAACAATGGCCGAAACTAGATTGGAAGGACTTGCCATGATTTCAATTGAACATGAAATCGGTCAAAAATTAGACTACGCAGACCTTATTTCTGGTTTTGCAAATATGAAAGCAAGAAAAGTGTCTTTTTAAGCAGTATATACTTCAAACCATATAAATTCAAATAATGTGAAAATAGGGCTAAAAACTATAACATGTACATACTACAGTTAAGTGTTTGTGACTCAGCAGTTCATCGTTCCACATGAGAAGAGCATGCCCTATATGTAAGTAATGTAACTACATTTATTTCATATAATTGTTTCTAATAAAGTCAATCTTTTATTTTATGATTATACAGTATTTTCATCAATTTATCAATACATTATTATTAATGGTACTATTTAAAATTAGGCTAATGGTCATGAAATTAATGTTGAAGCTTGTTTAATAACATGATGGTTTCAAAAATTTCAAACGTTAATTTGAGATTGGGCTGGGGCGGCAAGGTATGGTATTGCACGGGGCGGCAAAATTCCTAGGGCCGGCCCTGGTGCGAAGTGGGGAGAGTTTGTTGTTGCCACCAGGGTGAACATGTTTTTTCAGCGGCCATAGATCCAAGCATAATTGTTTTTTTTTTAAAATAAAATTTTTGCCTCGTTCTGGCGACACGCGTCCTGTTCAACATAGTCGGTTATATTAGGACGCATGCCCATATATAAAAGGCCTTTAGGTCTGATAAAATTAGTTTTTTTTTTTTTTTTTTTTTTTTTTTTTTATATAACCAGTGGCACTCGAGCTTTCCAGCTCTTTCGGCCCAATGACATGTCATTGCGAGGCTGGGGGGTCAGTGGACTTTTCTTCCAAACCGGTCAGGAGCTTCGCTCCTTCCCATCCACACGGGATTTATGTGCAGGAGCCGTTCAGGTTATTCAGTCAAATTTTCGGTCGTAAACATTTCTTCAAACGCCGACGGCCGGGTTTGAACCACGAACACCTGGATCGCCAGTACAACGTCGTAGCCATTACACCAGCGCGGCTCCGATAAAATTAGTATTTCTACTAATAAAATGTGCAGATTACAAATAATAATACCCAAGCATAAAAAAAGACCAGTACATGCGTCCATGAACCATGCGGATACGAACCGACAAAGTGTTTCCGTGTATTCACTCGATTTATTTCCAAAAATGGTGAGACATCACAGGTGGGTGTCAAAATTAATGGATGGTTTAATGATTACTGTCGTGAAATATTCTAATCCACATATATAAATTAAAACGTAAATGCAAAGCCTAACAAATAAATTTAATAAAAGGAAAGAAGAATGGTAAAGAACAGTGCTGTCACAATGACTGTACTCGAAATCCCCCATGTTTTCTACTTCGTCTGCAAATTGTAACGCTTTCACGTTGATAGCAAAAGCCTACTGTATCACTACACGCTTTCTTCAATGAAACGTGTACTGCCTTTCTAAGAAAAACCTTGAGATACGCAGCTGACCTAGATTTAATATTTCATTCATTCCATACACGGCGTAACTAAAAGACAGATAAAGCAGGAGAGAGAGAGGGACGACTGAAAGCAAGGACGCATGCAACACTACACGCGTCGCGCGATTAATAGTAACGCCAATCCCACGTGTAAGGCCTGCACTAACTTTTTTTCAAATAAACAGTGTCAGAAAAACACTACAACTACTACAAGAATCAGGTTTTAAAACATGAAAAATGCTTATTAGGAAACCTGAAATTCTACTGATTTACATCTAAGCTCCTGAAAGTACAGAAGACACCCTATGACATAGAAGTGAACGCGTGGTAAAAAACAAATATACGACTATCTTTGGAAAACACATATTTTGAACGCCACCATGTAGCTCGCTTTAACTTATATATTATTGTACGGCAGGACTTGCTAGCCAAGAATATGTTATGTGTTACGCCTTTAGTCTATTAATAAAATAATTATGGCCAAAATAAAATAGTGGGGGTGCCTGACAGCATGGAATCATTTCTGCTCATAAATTTTTTTTTTATAACGTGTTTGAAAAACATTACGTTACGGAAATAGCCTACCATGTTAACTCCTATTTGATTGGCGGGAATGAGATGTAAGACTAAACACGATTAGTTGGACTGCAAATACTAGTTTTCTGTTGTTATGGGAAACGAATAGAAGGGGTACTTTTTTGAAAAGATGTGTAGACATGGCATGATTGGTTAGATCTGCCAATATAGTCAGTTCAGAGCGTCTGTTCCGTGCCACATCTTGTAATAAACCTACTAAGAACAGTGCGTTGAGCACCAGTGCATATTTTTTTCTAAAATAAAAGCCTGGGACAAGAGGCAGATCGGAATTTGTGCCTATTCATTGCCAGTCAACGAAACTGTTTATTATTTCCATTGAATTGTGGTAAGCAGAAATATTTGATATATTTTTAATGAAAATTGAATGTGAATTGATGATTTATGTCTATATAAATGTGTAGTGTTCAGTGGCCAACTTGAGAAAAGCCTAAATATTGCTCCAACCTGAATAGGAGGTGTCGGAAAAAAGTAAAACTGCATGGGATTGCCAAACAGTACACTGACACCTATCTTATGGACTAGGAAGAAATAATGCTGGAATGGCAGAGGCGTAGTAACCATTAGGAAGAAGTATACTGGTGTAATTTGTTTCAGATGAAGCTAGCAGTGGCCTACAGCACTGAACACAAGTGTTTGTTATGTATTGTGCTCATTGTGGAAATGGATTATGACTTAGTTTTGAAATAGGAGGTACAACCTTCTTGTTTCAGGGACGGTGGTCAAAAGTCATTGAGGCAGCATTTGGCCTGAGTTACTGAATCCTGAGGCTGACAGCATGACCAGTGAGGTGGCTCCAGAACTCATTGAAGTAATCGAGCAGAGGAGTCTTTTACTGCAGTCATCACGAAAGTTAAGAAAGTGTGGCCATGGAGCTCAACATTATGTGCCCCCCCCCCCCTCTAAAATTGACAGTAAATAAAGAGGGAATATAAACTGTTTAAATTGACAGGAACAGTGAACTTTTCCCAATGATAAGACACTTGAAGTCATGATGACAAACAACACTCTAGCTTGAAAAACAAAACCAGTATTAACTCATATTACTACCTCACAACTTACACACATAAGATAAGAATAATAAAAATATGTCAATAACAAGAGTAAATTGATAAACTGTGTACATACTACTTGTAAGAATATTGATTGTGATTCCTGGTTCACTGTGTAGTTGAATCAGGATATCTCTATGTAAAGAAATTAATACATATATATATATATATTTGACTTTTCAAACTGACTCTTTTAAGATAGTCTTATAGAGTGTTACATGTGTGTGAGTGTCACAGTGTTGTAAAGTGCTGTGAAATAAATTAACTTGTTTATCTGTCTGTTGTTGTTGTGACTTACACTTCATCATTTACATAACCCTAGACATTCAACGTAGTCATCACAATATTCCAGAATAGGTCTGACTGAGAGATATATATATATATATGTGGTAGCAAGTAAGGTTATCTGTAATACTTCACATTATTAGATACAGATACCTTCACAGCTGATCTCAGTCAGTACACTAGTCCCCTATAAATATTTATATCATCCCACTTTACCACATATATTGGGGTCCGGTCCGGGATATTGAACTTTCTCCTGTTATATATATTGGAATTATAAGAATTAAAAGGTATCCTTGGGTGGAATTAAATAAGGTTGAGCTCTCAGTGCCTGTGTTGTAATTACATAATTAATTACAGAGTATATTGTTTAGTTAGAAATTGTTTACATTTACCTGTTAGAAAATGGCGGACCTGGCCAAATTTCGATCTGCTGCTGTACAGACTGCGAAAGAGTTAGGAATGGACGGGCAAATTATGATTTCTTATGTCACTGCTGAATGTGACAAATATATTGAACGGGAAGAAAGAAGATTAGAAAAAGAGGCCGAAAGAAAGTTAGAGGCTGAGACTAAGAGGTTGCAGATTGAGGCTGACAAAGAGGCTAAAGCATTGGAAGCCGAGGAAAGAAGATTGACTGCAGAGAGGGAAGCAGAAAAGGAGGAGAAGAGATTACAAAGGGAACATGAGTTACGACTAAGGGAGTTTGAGTTTCAGGGCCATGCTCCTGAAAATGGTGCCAGTCCCTTTGCCTCTGATGCCACTGCTAGCCAGGGAGCCTCAACCTCAGCTATGAATTTTCATTTAGATCATTTTGTTGAGAAAGACGATGATATAGAGAGCTATCTAAATAGGTATGAACTATTAGCTACCACATATGGGTTAGAGAGAGAAAGGTGGAGCTTAAAGTTATCTCAAGGTCTTCGTGGGGCAGCTTATGAAGTTTTTGCCAAAATGAGCAGAGGTGATCAGGAAAATTATGACATGCTAAAGCAGGCTCTTTTGTTAAGATATGAAAAGAACGCAGAATTTTATAGGAAAAAATTTAGGAATGCTAAACTACTGTCAGGTGAAATTCCCACAATTCGATGAAAGGAAATATGATGAAAGAAAATCTTTCAACCAAGGAAAAAGGTGGTGTAAGAATTGTCAGATGAACAATCATGACACTGACCATTGTAGAAGGAAACCTGTGTATATGGCCACCCTTCAGGTCAGGTCGACCTCAAGAAAGGAGGAGGATATTATGTTGGATACCACTCCAGAAGAGATGAGGAAGGCACAGGCTGGGGATAAGACCCTCAAGCCTTGTTTCAGGAAATTGTCAACTTGTCATACTACTCCAGGCAAGGGAGATTTTTACATGAAAAACAAGTTGATGTATAGGAAGACTGGAGCTAGATCCAAAGGTCACGGACAGCTGGTTCTTCCAAAGAGATATAGGACAGAATTAATAAGGAGCCTACATGTGAAACTAGATGGGGACCATGAGAAAATAGGTACCATCATCCAAAAGGTGGCTCACAATTATTATTGGCCCAAAGCAAGATGGGACATTGAGAATTTTGTAGAAAGGTGTAGCATAGCACATGAGGGAACACCCACAAGTGGGAACAGTGATCAGGACCTGGACACGCCACGGGGCAAAAGTAGGCCTGAAAATAAGAAGAGAAATAAATTTGATAAAGTGGACCAAATGGAATGGGAAGCCCCTTTTCACGGACAAGCTTCACTTAACTGTTTTACAATGGCCACTATGCGGAGAGTGCAAACAGATGTCTTACTCCAGGATAAGCCGACAATCCCTCAATCGGACTTAAACCAACTGGAGGAAGGAGATGTAGAGAGGAAATCTCTCATCAAGAATTTTAAGTGGGGAGAAAGCCCCAAGAGAAGAATTGGTAGCGGTCGTTTTGTGACTGATAATTCTGGGAAGAAAAATCATCACTATAGAGCTTCGAGTGGAAGAGACCATACCGGTGCATGGACAAATAGGTCCACACAATTAAAGGTCCATATGTAACGCTGTTAAGAACCTGGACTGATGAAAAGGCAGAGGAAAATATCACATCCTCATACCAATATGTGAATGAGCTGACCACTCGTTTAAAAACTGGCTGGAAACTTGCCAATGAAAATTTGAAACAAGCCAGGAAGAAACATGCTGCCTATTATAACAGGAAGGCGAAAGACAGAGATTTGGCTGTGGGAGAGAAGGTACTGCTTCTTCTACCCGGTAGTCAGAATAAGTTACAAATTGGATGGCAAGGTCCATATACAGTTCTAGAGAAGGTGTCTAGAACCAATTATAAGATAGATAAGAAGGGGAAAGAAAAAAATCAATCATGTGAATCTCCTGAAGAAATATTTGGAAAGAGAACATCAGGAAGAGACACACTTGTTGACCTTGTCTATCGCCATGGAGATGAAAAAGGAACCACTTTCATCATTTGAATATCCATTACACCCCTGTGAGACAGCGGCACAGGTGAAAATCAGTACACATTTAACGAAAAATCAGAAAGAGAGAGTGAAACAGGTTTTAGATAATCATACAAAGGTGCTCACAGACCGACCAGGGCATACAAACTTAATGGAATATGATATGAAACTGATAGACTCCACACCTGTCTGTATGAAACCCTATTCGATTCCTTTTGCTAAGGAGAAAGCTTTGAAGGAAGAGATAGACTATTTGTTGAAGGAAGGAATTATTTCACACAGTGAATCTCCGTATAGTTCCGGTGTGGTGCTCCTAAGGAAACCCTCTGGAGAACATAGACTCTGTATAGATTACAGGAGACTGAATGCCATTACAGAAGGACAAGTGGATCCATTGCCGGATACAAATCAGTTGTTTGCCAGGCTAAATAAAGCTAAATATTTTCTCAAAAGTGGATCTGAGTAAAGGATACTATCAGATTCTAGTAAAACCTGAGATCAGACAAAATTGTTGGATGTAAACATTTCGGAGGAACGTAATGAATCCCTGAGTTGCCTCTTTGATTGAGGATATTCCGAATGTTTCATACAGGCTAATAAGAAGATTATGGGATCCCCTACGAAAACTCTGCTATCACCAGGTATATGTTATCTCCTCATAACGTACATTTTGAGGAAAATCTAATGTTCTCTGGACATGTCATTGCGCAGACTCAGAGAAGAGAAATGGTGAATACGGGTTGTGAAGCAGCATTAAGATAAGCAGTCACACTTGCGACTGTTCAGTAACATAACCACATTATTAAAGGACGCATGCAACACTACACGCGTCGCGCGATTAATAGTAACGCCAATCCCACGTGTAAGGCCTGCACTAACTTTTTTTCAAATAAACAGTGTCAGAAAAACACTACAACTACTACAAGAATCAGGTTTTAAAACATGAAAAATGCTTATTAGGAAACCTGAAATTCTACTGAGTTACATCTAAGCTCCTGAAAGTACAGAAGACACCCTATGACATAGAAGTGAACGCGTGGTAAAAAACAAATATACGACTATCTTTGGAAAACACATATTTTGAACGCCACCATGTAGCTCGCTTTAACTTATATATTATTGTACGGCAGGACTTGCTAGCCAAGAATATGTTATGTGTTACGCCTTTAGTCTATTAATAAAATAATTATGGCCAAAATAAAATAGTGGGGGTGCCTGACAGCATGGAATCATTTCTGCTCATAAATTTTTTTTTATAACGTGTTTGAAAAACATTACGTTACGGAAATAGCCTACCATGTTAACTCCTATTTGATTGGCGGGAATGAGATGTAAGACTAAACACGATTAGTTGGACTGCAAATACTAGTTTTCTGTTGTTATGGGAAACGAATAGAAGGGGTACTTTTTTGAAAAGATGTGTAGACATGGCATGATTGGTTAGATCTGCCAATATAGTCAGTTCAGAGCGTCTGTTCCGTGCCACATCTTGTAATAAACCTACTAAGAACAGTGCGTTGAGCACCAGTGCATATTTTTTTCTAAAATAAAAGCCTGGGATAAGAGGCAGATCGGAATTTGTGCCTATTCATTGCCAGTCAACGCAACTGTTTATTATTTCCATTGAATTGTGGTAAGCAGAAATATTTGATATATTTTTAATGAAAATTGAATGTGAATTGATGATTTATGTCTATATAAATGTGTAGTGTTCAGTGGCCAACTTGAGAAAAGCCTAAATATTGCTCCAACCTGAATAGGAGGTGTCGGAAAAAAGTAAAACTGCATGGGATTGCCAAACAGTACACTGACACCTATCTTATGGACTAGGAAGAAATAATGCTGGAATGGCAGAGGCGTAGTAACCATTAGGAAGAAGTATATACTGGTGTAATTTGTTTCAGATGAAGCTAGCAGTGGCCTACAGCACTGAACACAAGTGTTTGTTATGTATTGTGCTCATTGTGGAAATGGATTATGACTTAGTTTTGAAATAGGAGGTACAACCTTCTTGTTTCAGGGACGGTGGTCAAAAGTCATTGAGGCAGCATTTGGCCTGAGTTACTGAATCCTGAGGCTGACAGCATACTACTGGGTCCAGATAGCGACCAGTGAGGTGGCTCCAGAACTCATTGAAGTAATCGAGCAGAGGAGTCTTTTACTGCAGTCATCACGAAAGTTAAGAAAGTGTGGCCATGGAGCTCAACATTATGTGGCCCCCCCCCCCCCCCCCCCCCCCCTCTAAAATTGACAGTAAATAAAGAGGGAATATAAACTGTTTAAATTGACAGGAACTGTGAACTTTTCCCAATGATAAGACACTTGAAGTCATGATGACAAACAACACTCTAGCTTGAAAAACAAAACCAGTATTAACTCATATTACTACCTCACAACTTACACACATAAGATAAGAATAATAAAATATGTGTAACTGTACTTTTTCTCTTGTTGAGGTGATCACTGGCCCAAGACAGTATACATGTTGTTAGGTGTGTAGTGCGAGCGTATGATGAACTGAGTGTGGGTGCGAATGAAGGCGCGAATGTGTTTAGGCTCGTATGTATGTAGACCCTGCAACCCATACACTCACATGCAGTAGTCAAGGATGCTTGGACACTGCAGGCACGTTTCAAAACATTTATTGACGAGAACACACATGGTATCAACAGGAACAGTCAGTGTTACAAGGTCATGCTGACCGGAAATCGATAGGTATACATTAGGCATTCAGCAAGCTGGTAAACATTTGAATAATCGTGCATGGTCAATACAATGTTCTTCAATAAGGGCAGTTCGTGGCGTCGCCCTGGGATTACTGACTAAACGCGTCAGATACCTTAATCACTTTGACACATAGGTGCAACTTGGCATTCCCCGCCAATTGCACATTATCAGGCTGTAGTATAATAGCCGAAAACACAGGCCTCGTTCTGACGTCGGCTGTGTACTTCTGATAAGCAGGTTACCATCAACCCTGCAGTAATGCTTATTGTAGACATAAATCTGCCGCCAATCTGCGGCTTCCACAATATATCTTCGTCACTGGATTTCTGGATGGTATGAAGACTAATAGTCTTGAATGGCTACCTTGAGCACAACATATAAGTTCTGAAATGGAGGACCGGTGAGCTGCAGTTCACAGACTAGGCAATCTTCTAACATGTTCTGCTACCGAAAGCATAGTAATGGAAAAAGTCGGTATTACCTGTAACCGAGTCCACAGAACTTAACAAGGAACTCTGCTGTCATTCCAACGCACAGAGATTCACTGGGGGAAAACTGCCAGTGCAGTCACTTCGAAGATTCTCCCCGAAAAACACAATGGACTCTCGTCCCTTCAGAAACCAGGACACTTCCCGGCTTGCCGGAAGTCTAACTCAACTCCCGCTTAAAAAAACCTGCCCATGGGCATACGCCCGAACTGTCTACCTTTGACCCTAAAGGTCAAACACAATGAATGAATAAACAAGGGAAGACAACCCCTAATCAACCTGACATCGCAGGTAAAGACACAATTATTCTTATGATAAAAACATAAGCAAATAACTTGACAGATGACTCCGTCAAAAATGACAGCAACATATTACTACAACCCCCCTTTAAAAAAAATGAAATTTTTTTTTTAAATATGTCCATGAGCAAGATTGCACAAGTATCACTTATGTGCTCATGAAAAAATGAACCTAATATCAGGTACAATAGACGCATAAACAAAGCGTCTGAAGAGGATACAAATCATCTCCCAACATAGGAGAAAATATCTCCTTTAAGCCAAACAAACTAAGGGGGTACCATTAAAGAAACCTAAGTTGCTGGCAATACCAATTATATATCAAACATTACTAAATACTATAATTATAGCAATATACAAATGTCATGAACTACAATGCTATATTAGCAACATATCACTGATGGATGGACAAAATGAAATTTGTTAAATTATCTAAACATCATCCAAATACATTTGTATTACAACATATTAGGATATTAAAGACAGACCTAAGTCCGAAAGTGTATCAGGAAAAACTAGGACACAAGATTTAACTGGAATCATGTGGGCATCTGGACAATATGTCCGCCATCACATTATCCGAACCACGGATAGCTCGCACCGTGAAATGGAAAGGCTGAAGAGCAATAACATAACGAGTAGATCTCGAGCTCTTCAAATCCTTACTTTGCATAGCCGTAAGAGCTTTTTGGTCGGTTTCCATAAAGAAATGCGCGCCCAGAAGGAACCTTTGTAGCTTAAGAATGGACCAAACCATAGCCAACAATTCACGATCTAAAACCGAGTAATTCCTTTCTGCCGCATTTAGCTTCCTAGAAATATACATTACAGGATGCAGAGTTCCTGAATATTCCTGCATTAGTGCCGCTCCAATCCCAGTGGAAGAGGCATCACTACGAAGAACAAAAGTCTTATCAATCGTTGGTAGTCTTAAGATAGGATGAGATGAGAACAAATTCTTAACCTGATCCAATGAAGATTGGCATTCTTGGGACCAACGCACCATATTAGGAGAACCTTTTTTCAATAACGATGAAAGTGGTGCCATAATGGAGGACAGATTCTCAATGAATCTTCCATAGAATTGTATCAATCCCAAGAGACTACGCACTTGCTTTTTTTGTCTTCGGAACCGAGATATTTAATATCTTCGAAATGTTTTGGTCCTCTGTCTTCAACAGACCATGACCAACTCGATGACCTAGGAAGGAAATTTCACTAAACCCAACAAAAGCTTTAGGGGTTTTGCAGTCAAACTATGCTCACGTAGAGTAGATAGCAATTCCTTTAGACCCAAATAGTGTTCTTCCCAAGTATCGCTGAAAAGACAGATGTCGTCTAAATATGCGATGACATCTGCACCATCTGATAGAATTCGTCGCATCATGCGCACGAAAGTCGCTGGGGCGTTCATAAGCCCGAAAGGCATAAAATTCCATTGAAACAGACCCCTAGGTGTCGAAAAAGCAGTGAGAGGTTTGGCGTGTTCCGTCAGTGGGACTTGCCAATAACCTTTCGACAAGTCTAGTTTAGTAAAGAATTTAGCTTTAGAAAGTCTAATAAGTAGATCATCTAATAATGGCATAGGTTCAGCATCGAACTTCGTAACTTGATTTAATTTGCTATAGTCAACGCAAAGACGTATGTTATTGTCTTTCTTTCGAACAATAACTATCGACGAAGAATAAGCTGAAGTGGATGGTTCAATTATTTGCAGTTGAATCATTTCATCCAATTCGTTCTCTACTTGTGCTTGAAAATGAATAGGTATTGGGTATGGTCTTACTCTGATCGGATTACGATCAGTAAGTATGATGTCATGTTCTATGACATCTGTGTGTCCAGGAATGTCGGTAAGGACATCCTGATATGATTGTAGCGTAGAGGATACTTGACGTTGCTCCTCAAAAGACAAGTTCGAAGAGATTGTAACGTCCCTCCACGATTCCGTTGAATTCAGTGGAATCGCAGGAAGAGGTAAGTTAACGTCAGAAAAAATAGTTTCCTCATCCTGTATAACGGACAGGGATGAGATGTGACCATGTTGGACTGGAGAGTCGTCCATCGCCTGGAAAATAGGCTGCAAATAGTCTGGACGTTCAATAAACTCTGTTAGCATATTTATATGGAAGGTTTTATGCCTTCCATCCACATCGACAATATAGTCGACATCGGAAATTTTGGAGACTATAGTGTATGGACCTTTCCATGAAATGAGAAGTCTATTCTCTCTTGGGGAAGTAAGACATATGCTTTGTCTCCAGGACAAAGTTGACGTAGGCGTCTTTTCTTGTTAGCAAATCGCCTAGCTTTTTCTTTCGCAAATTCGGAAGATGAAGTTGCTAACCTGCACGATTCGATAATCTTTTCTCTAAGAGCAATGACATATTCATATGACGATTGTGTATCATCGTCAATATTATCAGAAGTTATCAAATCGTGTAACAAGGACATCGGACCGCGCGGTTGCGCACCAAAGACAAGTTCGAAAGGAAAAAACCCTGTATGCTCGTTGGGAACTTCTCTATAGGCAAAGAGGACTGCAGGTAAAACCCTGTCCCAATCCTCCGGATGATCCTCCGTTATCTTGCCAAGTAAGTTCTTTAGTGTCCTGTTAAGACGTTCTACCAATCCATTGGACATTGGATGATAAATACTACTGAGAGACCTTTTAATGTCTAGCGTAGCCATTACCTGAGACATAACGTCCGAAATTAACTGAGTGCCGTGGTCCGACAGTATTTCTCCGGGGAATCCCAGACGAGAAAATATGAGCCAAAGAGCATCAGCGATATCGACAGTTGATATGCTCTTCAGAGGAATAGCCTCTGGCCAACGCGTGCACATGTCCACGCAAGTGAGGATAAATTGGTGTCCTCTGGCTGACTTAATCTTGAACGGACCAATGATGTCTATAGCCATTTTCTGAAACGGCCGAATCGGAATATCTGCAGCCTGAATAGGAGCAGCATGTCTCGGACCTCTAGACTTGACCTCTTGACAAATTTTGCAAGATCGGCAATAAATTCGTATGTCTTTATTAACAAATGGCCAAAAGAAAGACGCAAGGACTCTAGTTTTAGTTCTGGAAAAACCCATATGTCCAGCACACTGAGAATCGTGTGCATGCTGAAGAATTAAGGCTCTCATACACTTAGGCACAAGAATTTGCGAGTGCATAGACTTGTCCGAGTGTTGTACCATCCGTACCAATATACCATTCTTCATAGTAATATACGATTTGTGATTAGTATTTGATTGGGATCCCCTTTCTTTGCAAGAAGGAAGAATTTCTTCAAAGAAGGATCCTCTTCTTGACGTTTAACAAACGAGTCATGGGAAATCACCAAGTGCTCGTCTTGGCTATCAACTTCATTACTATTATCCGATGAAGTTGGGGGATTAAGAGCTTGAGCTCTTGTCACCACTGCATTGACCGTTTGAATGTTTTTTTTTCTCCCAACTAGAAATTCGTTGCGGGGTGCATTCCTTAACCCCATGAATACGACCGATTATAAGATCCGCAATAGGATTAGGAAGAAGACATGCATGGACATCTCCTGTGAAGAAGGGAGTGTCAATCCTAATAATAGCAGTAGGATAACTTTCCATAGTACCACCAAATGTAACACATTTGATTGTTTTTCCAGTGGCACAGCAAGGATCTATCAGAGACTCCCTAACCCCGACGGTAGTACATCCCGAATCGAAAAGTACTGAGACTAGCCTATCATTTATTAGACCTTTATGTAAGATGAGAGATCCTCTCCCATCATGCGCAACTGTAGCAGGTAGAGCAGGAAGAGGGTGACCACAACTTAGAGTAGATACAGTCGATGAGTCGAACAATGTTAAGCATTGGGGGCATTCAGTTGCTCTCCCAAAATCGAAAGCACAACCAGTGATAGCCCTAGAGTTACCACTATCATTTACTGTATTACAGGCTCCATCAAACTCTTGTTGTGCAGAGTTTGCCTGTTGGAAAGGTCTTTTTTTGTTAAATCTAGGTCTGCCTCGATTATCATTTCCCCTGTAATTATTTCGACTATCATTTCCCCTGTAATTGTTATCATATTGCCTATTGTAATCATCATTCCGGTTTGAATCCCGGTTTCTAAATTCACCATCGTCATAATCTTGACGTCGAGAATGATTACCTCGAAAGTTCGAATAGTTATTATTTGGATAGCCTTTGCGAAAGTGTCTCAAATTATTACCACTAAAATTACGAGAACTACCACTTGTCTCCAATTCATAGACGAAGAACCATCATGTGTTGGATTACTCCGCTTCTGAGTGTAATTCTGATTACTTCCCCTATTCCAGTTTTGTTGAGCACCCTGAAATTTTTTTTTTGAAATTAGGGCCATATGGTGTTGCCGAAGCAGCTGGCAACCCTTCTTTCACTTTAGAATTGCTAACTGTAGCATGGGGATGCGCGGTGGCATACTGACAACAGTATTCCTCCATATCTTTTAAGTTTTTTAGGCTTACGCTCATGAAGGAATGCAAGAAAAGAATCATTAACAGATGACAAAACCTTATCTCGCAATAATAAGTCCATTAGACCTTCATATGTTTTCTCAGTCTGAGACAACTCAACCCATCGTGTAAATGTACGACGTATTTTTGTAACAAAATCAGAGAAATCTACTCCATTTTCTGGCAACATTGTCCTAAAACGAAGACGATAGTCTTCTTCTTTTAGTTGGTATTTTTTTAGCAATGCTGCTCTGACAACATCATAATTAGTCCTGTCATGTTCGTCTATTGTCATAAGAGTAGTCACTGTGTCACCTGTAAAAAATTCCATCAGTTGTTCAACATATTTTTCCTTTTTTATGTTATGCGTATCGCATAAAAATTGGAATCTATCTAGATAATCTGCTACGTCATCCTTTAAAGGATTGAAATGAGGCAATTTAATCCTATTAACAAACTCCTTTGTCGTACTCGAAGTTGTTTGCTGAGCACCCGTACTCGCCAATTTCAATTTCTCTAACTCCAAAGTTGCGAGTCTTTCATCAAGTTCCATCTTCTGTTTTCTTTCCTCATGTTCCATTTTTCTAATTTCAGCCTCAGCTTGAAGTTTTCTCTCCTCTGCAGCAGCTTGAGCTTGAATTTTTTTTCTCCTCTGCAGCAGCTTGAAGTTTTTTGTCTTCCATTTCCATCTGGAATTTTCTTTCATCAGCAGCAGCTTGAGCTTTCCTCTCCTCAGCAGCAGCTTGAGCTTTTCTCTCCTCAGCAGCAGCTTGAAGTTTTCTCTCCTCTGCAGCAGCTTGAAGTTTTTTCTCCTCTGCAGCAGCTTCTCTTTGATACCTTTTCTCTTCAAGTTCTAATCTTCTATTCTCAGCATCTAGCTTCTTTAGTTCAGCTTCTGCTCTCCTTTGTTCAGCTTCTGCTTTCAATTTAATTTCCTCTTTTTGTTTCTTTTCATCTGACTTTAATGCAATGGCGAATTGAGCAGATGAATATTCTTCCAATTCTTTACCAGACTTACCAAGGGTCAACCCTTGCTGGATGAAGAAATCCAATGTAGACATTCTGTCTAATGAGATCAGTAACCTGCAAAATTCAACAATTACTTTATCCCACTTCAATGGGAGACAAGTCTGAAATGCTAGACTTGTATACTCACTTCACTTTATTTCACTCTCTTAGTCTTAGACAAAGACCTTGTATGGTCCTCTTGTTTATAATGTAACAAAAAATCACTTGAGTACCTGTGGAAAATAATTCCTTTATATCCCACTCACTATGGGCACAAGTCTTTTTTTTTTTTTTTTTAAAGAACTTGAATATGTATTTCACCTTGTCTCAATCTTTGAGGATAACAAGTCTTTTATCAAAGAACTTGTATAAATATCTTATATAATAATATTTTATTAACAATCTCTATATGAAGAGTGTACCTTATCAATAATAATAATAATACATGACCAAGTGTATGTATGTAGACTGTGTATGACAATAATGTAGTACAATCATAAATACAAAGACAAAAATACAGAACAATGACCGAAAACGTTCGCGGAAGTCAAATAAACACTACAGCAAAAAGTAAAGAAAATGTTACACAAATGTGTAATGATGACCGCGAAAAAATAAACAAGACAAATGGCAACACTGTTATAAACGAAAAGGTGTAAAGAAATAAATGGAAGGAATGAGAGAAGAACAGATACAAACAAAATTAGTCGAAAATCTAAGAACGGAAAAATAACGAAAACAACACTAACTGATGTCGTCACAGCTATAAAAAAAAAATAGCAACAAAAGTCGCTAGCAAATTTCAATTAAGAAAATTGCAATCCCTACAGAACGCTTACAGTAACCCTCGATTAAGTGGCATATTTACTGTAAGACCCACCAACCGAAAACCCGCAGAAAAACACAAGAAAAATACACAACAATAGTACAATTAACATAAATAACAATCAATTCAATGTGTTGCAAAATAAAGCTTAGTCACATATGATATTAAAGTAACTAACTTGCTCCTTGCGAACACAGAAACAAAATGTCAAGCGCGCACGAATGTCAAATCCACTGTAGCATAAAGTGGTATTCACGAACAAAAGTTACTATGACCTTCTCGACTTAGGACTTGCACATAGAATGTTTACAATTTCCACGTACTGTTTACAAACACTTGACCACGAACAATATAGCGTGAATGCTCGGGCGTAGAAAAGTCTGTTGTTGACTGAAACGTGTAAACGACCAGCGGTACCGTTTACTGTAAGGGACTTGACTTGCAGTTGTGGTCCACGTAGCAAATGCCTAGATGTTAACTTCAGTACTTGTCCCCACACTGGCCACCAAAAATGTAACTGTACTTTTTCTCTTGTTGAGGTGATCACTGGCCCAAGACAGTATACATGTTGTTAGGTGTGTAGTGCGAGCGTATGATGAACTGAGTGTGGGTGCGAATGAAGGCGCGAATGTGTTTAGGCTCGTATGTATGTAGACCCTGCAACCCATACACTCACATGCAGTAGTCAAGGATGCTTGGACACTGCAGGCACGTTTCAAAACATTTATTGACGAGAACACACATGGTATCAACAGGAACAGTCAGTGTTACAAGGTCATGCTGACCGGAAATCGATAGGTATACATTAGGCATTCAGCAAGCTGGTAAACATTTGAATAATCGTGCATGGTCAATACAATGTTCTTCAATAAGGACAGTTCGTGGCGTCGCCCTGGGATTACTGACTAAACGCGTCAGATACCTTAATCACTTTGACACATAGGTGCAACTTGGCATTCCCCGCCAATTGCACATTATCAGGCTGTAGTATAATAGCCGAAAACACAGGCCTCGTTCTGACGTCGGCTGTGTACTTCTGATAAGCAGGTTACCATCAACCCTGCAGTAATGCTTATTGTAGACATAAATCTGCCGCCAATCTGCGGCTTCCACAATATATCTTCGTCACTGGATTTCTGGATGGTATTCTTCTTCTTCTTCTTCTTCGTTCACCCTCAGATGTCAACTTGAATAAGTTCAAAGAAAGCGGTGGTCAGCCTGAGGCTGTTGATATCTCCGTAGATCTTCTCCAGGAATGGTACTGGTGATGGCCAGGCTACCTTGAGCACAACATATAAGTTCTGAAATGGAGGACCGGTGAGCTGCAGTTCACAGACTAGGCAATCTTCTAACATGTTCTGCTACCGAAAGCATAGTAATGGAAAAAAGTCGGTATTACCTGTAACCGAGTCCACAGAACTTAACAAGGAACTCTGCTGTCATTCCAACGCACAGAGATTCACTGGGGAAAACTGCCAGTGCAGTCACTTCGAAGATTCTCCCCGAAAAACACAATGGACTCTCGTCCCTTCAGAAACCAGGACACTTCCCGGCTTGCCGGAAGTCTAACTCAACTCCCGCTTAAAAAATCTGCCCATGGGCATACGCCCGAACTGTCTACCTTTGACCCTAAAGGTCAAACACAATGAATGAATAAACAAGGGAAGACAACCCCTAATCAACCTGACATCGCAGGTAAAGACACAATTATTCTTATGATAAAAACATAAGCAAATAACTTGACAGATGACTCCGTCAAAAATGACAGCAACAATATGTCAATAACAAGAGTAAATTGATAAACTGTGTACATACTACTTGTAAGAATATTGATTGTGATTCCTGGTTCACTGTGTAGTTGAATCAGGATATCTCTATTCCCTTGTAGTTCACATGGGATCTCTGATGAGACCAAAAAAAAAAAAAATGGTGGCTGCTGCTCTAAGCGACTAACGTCAGGTTGTGCAATAAAACAACTTGCTACAGAAACCACTACACGGGTGCCAGCGGCAGTCGTAGCCCTGTGCTCTGTAAGGAACGAAAAGAAAATGATTTCAATAATTGTTCTTCTCACACCTTTGCGTGTTGTGCGTTGCCTGCCTTTTGTGTCACGACAGGAAATATCTCCAGGAATTAGCTTTTGTTACCTTTGTCTAAGACGTAACGGAAAGTATCACGAAATAGAGGGGTAGAAAGCATGAGATTATTAAAGGTAGAAATAAATCACTGCTGTTATTACTGTGGTAGATTATGATTAAGTGATTTCATATATCTTTTTCTTTATCTTCATTTTTTTCTTCTACCTTATCTGTCAACCACGCCTGTAGGAATTTAACCCTCCCATATTCTAACCTCTGTCTTTCTTATAATTTAGCAAGCAGTTTATGGCTGTTAGGCATTTAATTGCATTCTCTTTGGTGCAGGTTAGCGAGCAGACCGGGTCCCGCTCACCTGTAATTATCTCGGCAGCGATCATAAAAATAGCCGTAATGAGATCAGTCGGTGATGGAAAGGGGAGACAATTTGTCTATTACCTTCGCCTGGATTCGTTCGTTGTAAGTTAATTTACAAGATGCGAATCGCCATATCAAAGACACTCGCTATAATTCATTTACGACCACTTCTGCAGATGGCGAGAGTGAAGCGATAATATATGAAGATTCTATTTCATCTAGATCTTAATATAGACCTGGCTTCGGCATTGGTACGATAAAAGTTGTTTGATTCGCAGAATGAGATAGAATTTATGTAGATTTTCCAAAAGGTGCCAACATCTGGCAAGAGTCTGCTAGTTACAACTTTCCCTTTGATTCTTTGTCAGTTTCAGATATTTATACCCCAGCAGTTTAGACTTCATTCATTCAGTACTGCCACAGCTCTTGAGATACAGCTAGCGCGAGTTCTAGAAAACACTGTAATAGTAGAGTCTTAGTTTCTCGTGGAGAAAATCTTAGAAGTTTGTGTGAAGGTAAATATATATATATATATATATGACTAGTATTGTCGAGTGATAGAATAGTTAGTTCGAATTATTTCTTCACTAGATTGTGTGCAGAGTGATTTACTAGTTTAATCGTCCTTATATTCTCTAAGTTTACTGTGTTACAGTGGATAGCGGAATAATTATATTTCTAGCTAAAACTCATTCAGCTATAAATAAATTCAATTAAATTGCTAGTAACCAGTCAGAGAACATTTTAACTAACTAAGTAAATGCACCGATTCATCATGAGTGTTGACGAGATATGTATTTATTTC
The DNA here is from genome assembly GCA_024509875.1 of Oreohelix idahoensis. NCBI lineage: Eukaryota > Metazoa > Mollusca > Gastropoda > Stylommatophora > Oreohelicidae > Oreohelix > Oreohelix idahoensis. Next base: position 33,578 of record JAMPIV010020573.1, read on the forward strand.
TAATTCATGATGATTGATTTTTTTAATGACTAGAATTCATTTCACGGGAGTTCTAAACGATAAGACAAGCTCTAAGTTTGCGGTTTATAATTTAAGATAAATGACCGAAGTGAACATATTCTATTTACGCGTAGGATTGTGTATACTATATTAGGGTTGAGTATTTATGTTTTTCTCTTCCTTTTATACAGTATCTGGGTCAAGCCCAAAACCTACCAGCGGTTTCTGTTTATGTATAGCAGAGAATAACTAGACGAAAAGAACTATTTTTCTGAAATTTATATTGTACCTGGCATTGAGTTCCAGAGTTCTTTTCCAATGATCACAGTTTTACAGTCGGCCCGTGGTGACGACTAAATCAAACATTTAACATAATCAAGCCTGTGACATTACTTGTATAACAACCACTGTGTTGAGAAGAAGATAAATCCTGAACAGAGTTATTTACCTGCAACTCGAGGTAACGATCGATTATTTCAAGCTACTGTACCCTTGCGAACATTAGACATTTTAAATTATTTTACTACCTGGACAAAAAAATTGAAGCGACATTTATCAGCATCCTACGTACCATAGTGACGCGAGCGTTTCCCAAGATTTGAATTTATTAGCCCTGGAAAAGCTGGGGCTTGTTTCGCCAAAACACACCCTTGGATGGGCTGTATGTTCCTTAAACAATTGTTCCAGATGTGGTGAGAGTGCCTATTAGGTAAGAACGCATGTCTTGTGATCACAAGTGTGTCAGAGCGAGAAAATGCAGGGATGATTAATTCTTTGACCCTATAATCCATATATCCATTGATTGTTTTTCTTCTTAAAGATTACATATGCTATCTATTACAGAGTAGATTACAAGAAAAACCTCTGTTATTTACGGTAGAGAGAAATCCTAGACCATAGTGTATAAATCTGTGACTCTTTGGGGCGAATAACTTCTCTTATAACGGGATCTTGGTTCAACAGAGGGGGAAAGGATTACACCTATGGGTCAACTCTGTTATTGATTCCTTAACCTATGTTTATTTGTGTATTGATTTGATAGTCTAAATTTATTTACTGTGTTGTGAAATTCTTTATGATAAATAAAATTTACATAAACTTATTCAAGTGTGTCGGTCAGCTCGTCCAAAAATATCTATATTCCATTGTTTTTCACGTTTGTATGTCAAACTGTCGTCACTTATGTGAGTGTGTCGGTGAGTGGTTGATATATAGTACATCTATAAAACTGAGTTATCTGTCTGACAAATACTTTCTGTTGTAGAGATAGGCTGAGCGAGAGGGTCTCCTCGAGTCTCAGGGACAGAATTACCTAGTTTCCACCATCTCACTCGTGAAAAGCTATTTCTATTATTATCTCTCACTGAGTCACCTCAGGTTCTGGTCTATTCAGAAGGGACCAATCTGAGTCTTAATTCCCCTATCATAAATCTACGACAATTACCAACCTAAAAAGAAAAGTCACAAAAAGGTTGCTGTTTTTTTTCCCTGTTTGATTTGCTGACGTTGCGTGAATACGTTAAGCAGCGTAATGTCATTGACTTCACACCTGGCACAATTGGAGTGGTTTAAATATTTCTTGCGAACAAAAGATAGTTAAATGGATCAAGGACATATTTTTTTTCCCTCGTCTTTTTTTTTTTTTTTAAGAATGAATACTTTGCAACATTACTAGTCAGTAATTGCTCATTGCTACACTGCGCTTCAATCCAGGAAACCGTTCGCCTTCAGTTATTTCATTCTCAACCATTACTATAAAATTCAGTCCCCCATTACTACCCAATCTGATAAATACGGTTCCTTCATATGCAAATGTGCTGCATTTAAAATGTGTTCATTTAATGAGTTAGGTTCGTTGCACAAAACTGAAATCTCTTCTTCTACTTCCGCTCTGCTTTCTTTTCGATCTCTTTCGCCTGTTAGTACTTCTTCTTCTTCTTCTTCCGTCCTTCAAAGCAGTCTGCCATTAGTACTTTGATTTTCTTTGCCGTTGTTCCCATCACGCCTAATGGCGTCTTTAGGGCAATGACAAATCAATCCATTTGTCGTTGTTTCCGTAATCAAAGTGACTGGCAAACGGGTGATCAGCCCGCTGTTATTACTTGTTGAGGAAAAGTCTTCAGCCAAGGCAATCCATGCTGTTATGAGCTTCCTGCTCTTTCACCATGTTCACATCGTTTCCGAATTTCCATCTCAAAGAAAGTGAGTCCAATGATGCAATTTCCGTTCAGCTTTCACTGTCTCTGGTCATAATCTTCCTTGATTGTCCATCACAGGTGACTGACCTACTGGTTTTAGGTTCGGATACTATTGAAAATGATAAGCTGAATTTGGAAGCCGGTTTCGATAAATAGCTTCTTTGTCACGTAAAGTGTACATGCCTGGAAGAGTTTAAATCCACACACAGATACTCTATCTAGTCAATTCCTCTTTAGTTCTATAATATGGTGCCTGGGTGGGTAACAAAAATCTGAGTCAAGGCACAAGTGGGGCGAATTTCATGATTCATTCAGCAAATCAGATATTAAAAAATGGTTCCTAACTACTTTGATTACATCATGTGACGTATTCTTTCCAGAACGTTGTCTCCATTATAGCTGCTCTGAACGCATCACGATTCTGGGCAAGTCGACCTGCATCAGCCAAAGACAAGTTCGGACTCTCTGTGATGTCCTGGGTCCACCGTCGTCTAGGTCGACCACTTCCCCTTTTTCCAGGGACCATGCCTTCCATCACTATTTTTTCCAGACTATTATGTCTTTTTATATGACCGAAAAATTTCAGCTTCCTTATTGCGATGGTATTTAGGAGCCAATGTTCCTGTACGATTAGTGAGTGCAGTACTTCTCTGTTGGTCTTTTTTTCTGTCCAGGGTATTCTCAACATCCTTCTGTAGCATTTCATTTCGAATGATGTAATCTTTTTTGCAACTGTTTTATTGAGTGTCCAAGTCTCGCAGCCGTATGTTGCTACTGGGAATATACATGCTCTGATCAGTTGTAACTTTGTTTCTTTGCTTGTGCCTTGCCATAGGTTTTTCATCTGTATTAGTTTATGTGAAGCAATTGCAAGTCTTCTTTTAATTTCTACTGCACAGTCGCCAGAGCTGTTGGTGATTGATCCTAAGTATTCGAATTCATTAACACTTTCCAGTTCTTCGTTATCAATTTCAATTTTTGGTTTGATCTTTACTTTGTCTGTTGTCAATACTTTGGTCTTCTTGGTGTTTAGGTATAGATTCTGGGTCTCGCTGTGTTTTTTGATGAACAGAATTAATTGTTCAAGTCCTTCTGGGTTGATCGATAGGAGGACTGTGTCGTCAGCATATCTGATTTCCGGGATCTGGTACCCGCCGATGTTAAATGAGTCAAACTCTGTGTGTTCTTGGTCATCTCTTACGTTTCTCATGATATTCTCGGCATAAATGTTAAACAGGTAAGGGGAAAGGGTACAGCCTTGTCTTACTCCTTTCTTTACTTCAAACCATTCTGATGTTTCCCCCTCTATTCTTACGGCTGCCTGTTGTTCTTGGTACAGCAGTGCGATGAGTTATGTAAGGTGGTTTGGAAATCCCATAATTTTCATAATAGCCCATAACTGCTGATGTTGTACACAGTCGAAAGCTTTGGTGTAATCAATGAAACAATTATGTAGGTCAACGTTGAATTCTCTACACTTTTCTATGATGATCCTCATGTTGAATTTATGATCTCTAGTGCCTCTACCTGGTCGAAAACCCGCCTGTACTTCGTTTATTTCTGTTTCTAGCTTTTGTTGCATCCTTTTCATTATGATTTGTAATAGTATTTTGCTGGCATGGCTTATAAGAGCTATAGTTCTGTAGTTTGTGCACAGTTTCAGGTTGCCCTTTTTTGGCAAGGATATGTAAATTGATCTTTTCCATTTCTTGGGCCAAATTCCGCTTTGCCAGATCTAGCAGCATAATGCATGGTATATACGAGCGCTGCCTTCTCCTCCTGCCTGTATCATTTCAGCTGTTATTTCATCACAACCAGGAGATTTTCCACTTTTCAAGTGTTTGATTGCGTTCCGGACTTCCTCTATGCTAGGTTCTGGTTCACGTTCCGCTTCATTCATGACGTTGTTATCTGCCGCTACGTCAAGACCCAAGTAGAACAGTCCCAATTAAGATGGTTTGGCCATGTCTGCAGAATGGGAGAAGATCGGATACCACGACAAGCATGGGAAACAAAGAGCCAAGGATCCAGACCCCGAGGACGACCCAGAGTCCGCTGGGAGGACAACATTAGACAATCTTTGAAGGATCGAGGACTAGAATGGAACCAGGCCAGGAGGAAGACAGCCGATAGGATAGTCTGGCGCTCTCTCTTCCAAACCTCTACACCTCACGGTAGAAGGGGAACGACTAAGTAAGTAAGTAAGTTATCTGCGGCTTTGTTTATTTCCGTATACATTTCTTGACAGTACTCCTTCCATCTATTCAGAATATCTTTACGTTCTGTTAGAGTGTCGCCTTTCTTGTCGTTTATTGCTCGAGGTGATGATTTAAAGTTGCCGTTCTTCAATGTTCTTACTTCAGAAAACATATTCTTACTCAATCCCTGTTCGCGCATTTCCTCTATTTTCCTGCAGGTGTCGTTTATGTATTGTTGTTTGTCTTGTCTGACTCGTTTTTTAATCTGCTTTGTGTATTCCTTGTACAACTCCCGATTTTCTGTATCTTTTTTGGACTTCATTTTTCTTCTCTCTACCACCAATTTCAGTGTTTCGTCTGAGATGTATTCTCGTCTCTTTATACTTCTTTTAGGAATTAACCTCTGTGCATTTGTAATATAAACATCTCTGATGTTATTGGCAAGTTCATCTGGTGTCATTTCCTCATTTACTGCCATAAGAACGTCAAATTTGTTCTGAATATCGACACTGTACTCTTCTGGTATGGCACTTGTGTCATAACGTATTACTTTGTCACTTGTAATGACTTTTTTCAATTTGATCTTGAAGTCTGCAGCAAGAAGTTCATGGTCGGAGTCACAGTCTGCTCCTGGGAGCGTCTTGATTACAGGGGGGAAATTCCGAAATTCCTTTAAATAACTTTATTCAAGCTTATAGAGAGTCAAATATAAGTTTAAAAGCTCAATGATAAACACAAATAATCAGTGTAAAACCTCACAGTCTGACCAACTGGTCAAAATTTGGCTGAATATCTGAACGCCAGCGTCCGACTGACAGTGTGGTTAGAGCGCTGGTCTATCGCGGCAAAGGGGTCGGGTTTGATTCATGGCATCGTCACGCTCCAGTCTACCCAGCTGTAAATGGGTACCTGTACCTGACTTTCCGACTTCGACTTGAATTTTTATGTACTTCTTGAAGCCTCATATCTGTTAAACACTTTCGAATGCACTGATCAAAATAATTGACGCAGAAGATATCTGCTATCTCGCAAACCGACCTTCCTAACTATTTATCATGTATTCAATAAATCAATCAGCGATTTAGCTTAGCTACGAACCTGCCTGCCTACCTACCAACCTGCCAGCCTAGCTACCAACCTGCCTGCCTACCTACCAACCTGCCAGCCTAGCTACCAACCTGCCAGCCTAGCTACCATCATGCCTGCCTACCTACCAACCTGTCTACATACCTACCAACCTGCCAGCCTAGCTACCGACCTGCCTGCCTACCTACTAGCCTGCTAGCCTAGCTACCAACCTGCCTACCTACCTACCAACCTGCCAGCCTACCTACCAACCTGCCAGCCTGCTAGCCTAGCTACCAACCTGCATACCTACCTACCAACCTGCTAGCCTAGCTACCAACCTGCCAGCCTACCTACCAACCTGCCAGCCTACCTACCAACCTAGCTTTCAACCTGCATGCCTACCTACCAACCAGCTTACCTACCAACACATCCATTCATCAGCTGGGCTGTCCATCCATCCATCCGTCCGACCGCCCCTCCATCTGTCTGTCTGTCTGTTTGCCTGCTTCCCTGACTGTCTGTCTGTCTACCTGACTGTCTGTTGATCTATCTACCTGTCTGTCTGTCTGAAGAGAGAAGTGTCACATTTGTGAATTCTTTCAAAAGGAAACATTTTAGCTTCTAAAGCAAGTGAGAGGATCGAATATATCCTGTCTCCGTAAAGCAATTTTGGTCTTGCCTAGAAGGGCAAATAAAGCTATTTCAAACTGTTTGTTCACCGATACGTCATCCTGGTTTTGGACGCGTGGGGTGTAACGCCTAGAATTACACCTCAAAAGAAAAAAAGTGAGTATAGTCAGTGTTTTGGTTATAATTTCCTGAACGTGCTTGTGTCTTTGCTACTCCACGATGTAGCTAAAACAAATGACTTTGAAATGTTTCCAATCTTTTAGCAGCCTGTGTCATGTATTTTTTCACTCCGTCGCATGCTCGGTCATACTTGCAATATGGTCGTGGTGTCATGGTATTTTTTAATGCCAACAAACTGAACATGACACGTTTCCTTCTGTTGTGGCTCGTTATTGGGAACACGTTTCCTTTCGCAAACAATGTACCTCCAATTTTTTTATTTTTTTATTTAAAAAAAAACACTCCACCTTCGAGTGTCCACGGAAACAGATATTCTTTGTCAGGGGCTCCCAACTTTTTTCAGTCCCTGTACCCTTTTGGCTTTTAAACCTTCCCTAGCCTCCTGCGCAATTCTTCTTCTTCACCTTCCAACTCCTAAAGGAACATAGGCCTTCAACAAACTGTTACCAAAATCTTCCTGTCCCATGCCATCAGTTCAAGGTCTTTCCATGACCTCTTCATGTCTGTCTACAGTTCTCTTCTCCATGTGTTCTTTAGTCTTCCTCTGCCTCTCTTACCCTGGGGATTCCAGAACAAGGATTGTCTGGTAATGCTACCAGCAAGTTTGCTTAATGTGTGCTCTATCCATTTCCAGCTTCTTCTTCTCATTTCCTTTTCCATTTGCGCTTGTCTAGTTCTTGTCATTAGTTCAAGATTAGTGATCTTGTCATACCACTTCAATCCTACTATTTCTGTTGGTTGGGGTCGATGTTTTCATACCCTCCGTGCAATATAAAAGGAAAATAAATTCTAGAATACTATCATGCATATTGTAGCGACACGGGCATGACACCCTGGAATTGCCACTTTGACTAATAATAAATTATGAATTCTTCTTCTTCTTCTTCTTCCGTCCTTAGCCACCGACCGTCAAAGCAGTCAGTGGCCATTACGCCTAGTGGCGTCTTAGGGCAACAGCAGATAGGTTTTCTTTGCCATTGTTTCCCATCACGCCTATTGGCGTCTTTAGGGCAACGGCAAATCAATCCATTTGCTGTTGTTTCCGTAATCGAAGTGACTGGCAAACGGGTGATCAGCCCGTTGGTAAATTATGAATTGGAAACCAGTAATTCTGTCATAACTTTATGATTAATGCTCCGAACGAGATAATTCTTTTTGGGAATTGAACAGCAGCTACAGATACAGGTAATTATGGCAGTGGAAAACCCGTATCCGTGGTAATTGACGAGGAAATCAGTAGTTTGTCTGAAAATTAGCCCAGCAGCCTCAAAATCATATAAAATCTACCAGCGGCAAAATTAACTCAGGCAAGAATACCCCAGACCTAAGGGTCTTTTATATATGGACATGCGCCCTAATATAACCGACTAGGTTAAACGAGACGCGCCTCGCCAAAACGAGGCAAAATTTTTACATTAAAAACAAAAAAAATTAACCCAGGCGCGGACCTCCGAGAAGGAAACTTTTAGATCTAGGTTGGGTATATAAGCCCGCTTAGATTCAACTCTGGAGTATCCTTTCGGATAACAAGGATAGAAACCAGAAGTCCAGTCAACCTCAAGAACCATTACCGGTTCGACCAACGTCCTTCTCAGGACGCCACTATTTGAGACAAGATCACATTTTCATCAAAATGACCCGAAATAAACATCATGCTAAAAGGAGGAAGGTCTACACCAGCCCGCCAGCGCTGAAGAGCCATGTGAATAACAAAGCTTCAAACAAAGACAGACAGCCAGAGAGCAAGACTGCCCCAAGTACTCGTGCTGAGACCGGTCCTCCTCCAACTCTAGACACGACGACGGAGTTAGCTGCTACGTGTGTCGACCCGACTGAGAGGCTGAGGGGCCCGACTCCTTGCGAGACAGAGGTGAGGGCAGATGCAGGCGTCCCTGGCCTAGAAGATGTAGATCCAGAGGATGAGTAAACGATGAGATTGCTACACCACCTGGAGAAGATGAGGGGATAGTTGGAAAGAAGAGAGAAAAGGGCAGCTGCAAACGTCCACGGCCTAGACCCTGAGCGTGAGAGGGTGAAGAGACTGATACAGGGGATAGAACAGACGATGGAAAGGAAAGAGAAAGGAAAACAGGAGCTTAGATCCATGTTGCCTCCACCACACGTACCCGACTCTTCTGCAGAGGCCCGGTCCGGCACAGAGAAGCTGCGCCAAACACCAATGACACCATGTTGAAGGACTTTCGTGTGTGGTTACTGGTTGTGTTGCCTGAATTCTGATCGTGCTAATGTTCTTACGCGAATGGGATGAACCTCACCTTCGGTTTGTCGTAATGCCTGAACTTGGCATCAAGATGTAAACAACTGTTCATCTTATTAACTCAGCAACTCGACATAAAATACGTAATTCATAAGGTTGAATGGTGTAACGTGATTCAACGAATAATGCCTCCGGTTCGAGTCCTTCACAATTTAATATGGATTACACACATACATAAACAGTTCAATTCACACATGAGGTACATGCATCAATCAATCAATAGCGTAGACTGCTGTTTTACGTGTCAATGTCCGTTAAGGATACAATGCAGTAATTGTCGTCAGAACATCACAGCTATATGCACGCGCAGATAGGATGGCTACCTGCCGACAGTGAGACTGTGAGTCTAATTACTTCGTATAAAGTAGACGATTATCTTTCTCCTTCCAAGGATTTAGTTAATCACTAACCTCCATAAGTTTCCTCTCTCGTAGAGTTCTAGGACTGACCCTGGTCCTGCATAAATACACATATAAATGGCTATATCATGCCATTAATTTGGAAGGCTAGAAAAACGCAGCTATTCAGCTTGGCGGTCAAGTAACAAAGGGTAGCGTCTCCTAGTTACCGACTGTGACCCAAACAACGCTAGACACGTCATAATCGATCGTGTACGGAGCGTTCAATAATTGAAACATCTATCGTAATATATTAAATGTCTTAACCTTTACAATTGCACGTCTGCTAACCTTTAGCAGACGGCGTTAATAACATATACCGTAACAATTCCCTGTACACCGGGGAAAAAAAAATCGATAGATTTTTTTTCAAGATCTATCCGACTTAACAATTTTTCAAAAAAATTTAACACAATCGTGACATATGGCCGACGATGTTCTGAGTAGAACCGTGTCGCGGTCATGTCAACTAACTATTTGTCATAGTCATCTAACATTAATCACATTATATATCAATATTATACATATTATTATATCAACTAAATAAAATGTCTAATGTTAATAGTGAATGATAGAATTAAATTAAAGTAAGGTCTGTCGTATTAGTATGTCATATATGAATTAATTTGACTAATTAAAATTAAATTAATTAATTAAACTAAGAGTTAAATTATTAAGATTCTAATGTAACGCGATGTTATGAGAGAAGAAAAGACAAAATAAGTGAGAAGAAATAGAAAAAAATTCGAATATAAGTTTAACTTAATTGTGTGTGTTAAGTGTTAGTGAATAATAACTATCTAATTTAACTAACTAAATAACGTATAGGTACATTAAAAAAGAATATTAATCTAATACTTGTGTGAGATTTATTTTCTCTTTTCATAATTTCTTCTTTTTATATTTCGTTCTCTTTTTTTTTTTTTGTTCTTTCATTTCATTTTTTTCTCACATTTCATTTTATTGATAATAATTCAATTAAGAAGTTAAGTTAACTAATTAATTAGTATAGGATATGATGATCCATCCGTAGTCCTGATCCTGATGAATTCTTTTAGACAAAGTTTTGAAACGTTTCCGTCGGACAGAAATGTCAATTATCCTAGGATCCAAGAATTAAGTGCACATAGGATAATAAGTTCGACTTGTCGTCAGATATTGTTCCATGATTGTTCAACGAATATTCATATATTGTGTATGGACGTTAGACGAAGTTTCAATGTCAATATGTATACCTTGATTGTCTTTAGTTCAATTCTGTGATGCATATAGTGTTTATAAATATTAAATTGAAGTCAAGGTTAGTTCCCTTATAGTTGATACTTCGTTCTATCCAATGTAGTGATGATTGACGTGTTTTAGGAATGTCAATGTTGATTATTCGTCGTCAATAGGATTACGTGACAACGCATCCGCCACAATGTTTTCAGTGCCAGGAATATGTTCAATGGAGAATTCAAATGGCTGCAGGATGATCGCGTATCTGGCGAGTTTTGGGCTTTTGTGATTTGATCTACGCAAAGATGCCACAGCACGTTGGTCAGTTTGTATGGTGAATGGAGCACCAAGCAAGAACTTTTCCAGTTTAGTGATTGCCCATATAACTGATAAAAGTTCCTTGTCCACTGTGGAATACTTTGTTTCTGCCGGCTTTAGCTTTCTTGAAATATATAAGGTAGGATGTAGAACGCCATCATGGTTCTGGAGCAGGCATGCACCAATGCCGTAGTTACTAGCATCTGTTCGTAAGAAAAATCTTTTGGAAGCATCGGGAAGTCTTAAAATTGGTTCATGCGAGAACAAATTTATAATTTTGTTGAAAGTTTCATTGCATATACCAGTCCATGTCATCTTCACCGGCATGTCTTTTTTTAACAATGAAGACAATACAGCCGTGATGGATGACAAGTTTGGTATGAATCTACTGTAATATTGAACAAGTCCTAACAAACTCCTGACCTGTTTCTTCGTCTGAGGAACTGCTATGTTTAGAATTTTGGAGACCGTACTAGGTAACGTTCGGATATATCCCGCTCCAATGATATGTCCCAAAAAGGTTATCTCATTACACGCGATCTGCACCTTTGTAGGTTTAGCAACTAGATGATAATTCCTTAGAGTGTCGAAAACATATCTAAGTCCCGAAACATGTTCCTCAAACGACGAACTAAACAAGCATGTGTCGTCAATATATGTAATAACGTCTGGTCTACCTGATAAAATTTGTCGCATCAGGCGAATGAAGGTAGCTGGCGCATTAACAAGCCCAAAAGGCATCACATTCCACTGGTATAGACCTTGTGGAGTGGAAAATGCGGTGTAGTACTTAGCCTTTTCGGTCAGTGGTATCTGCCAATAACCTTTAGTTAAGTCTATCTTACTAAATATAGTTGCGTTGGATAGACGTGGCAGTAAGTCGTCGATAAGTGGATGTGGTTCGCTGTCAACTATAGTCTTAGCATTTAATTTTCTATAGTCAACACATAGTCTGATGTTATTGTCCTTCTTCCGGACAATCACTAATGGAGAAGAGAATGGCGAATTACTAGTCTCAATGATTCCCAGAGACAACATCTGTTCAAGTTCCTTAGTAGTTTTAGCAAGGAAATGTAAAGGAACCGAATAGGGATGTACACGAATAGGTGTATCGTCATTGAGAGTAATGTCATGACTGATAGCCGATGTGCGACCCGGGACGTCGGTCAACACATCTGGATAAGATTGTAATAGATTAGCAATCTGTAGACGCTGTTGCGGTGTAACCGTTGAAGAGATGGTTACATCCCGCCAAGATTCAGTAGGTTGAACTACTGGTACCGGTAACGGTAACTGTACCTCAGGAAAAGAAGATTCTTCTTCCTGGATGACGGTAAGTTGGAATAATAACAAGTAGATACTGTGTTGTCATCTAGTTCATGAAAAATTGACTGTAAGTGTTCAGGACGTGTATGAAATTGCTTGAGCATGTTAATATGAAATATCTTTTTGTGTCCCTTGATATCTAAGACGTAATCAACGTCGGAAATTTTATCAATGACTTTGTAAGGACCATTCCAAGATATCAATAATTTATTGTTATTGTGAGGAAGTAACACATAAGCCTCATCGCCTGGGAATAATTGGCGTAATCGTCGAGACCTATTTTGTAGAGATCGAGCCTTAGCTTTTGCAGCCTCAGAAGAAGCTGTTGCCAACTGGCAAGACTCAATAATGTTCTTCCGAAGATTAATCACATACTCGTAAGATGACTGAGTGTCCTGAGTCATCTCCGCGTCAATTAATAAGTCTTTTATTAGTCCCATAGGACCTCTTGGGGAGCACCAAAAACTAATTCAAAGGGAGAGAAGCCAGTTTGTTCATGTGGTACCTCCCGATAAGCAAATAGAACAGCTGGGAGTGCTTTGTCCCAGTCATGAGGGTGCTTAACAGTAACCTTATGTAGTAGTTGTTTAAGTGTACGGTTAAGTCTTTCAACTGCACCATTACTCATAGGATGATAAATACTACTTAAATTCCTATCAATGTTCCAGGTTTTCATGACTTCCTTCATGGTGTCAGATATGAACTGTGACCCATGGTCTGATAAAAGTTTTCTAGGAAACCCTATTCTAGAAAAGATGAGATGTAGTGCATCAGCTACATCTGTGGTAGTGGTGGTCTTTAATGGGATAGCTTCTGGCCATCGTGTGCACAAATCAATGCACGTAAGGACGAATCTATGTCCTCTGGCCGATGGTAGCAATGGACCAATAATATCTATGGCCATCTTGTCAAACGGTCTTACTGAGATATCGCAAGCCTGAATAGGCGCCGTGTGAAAAGCTCCACGTGCTTTCACTTCTTGGCATGTAGTACAGGAACGTACATACTGCGAAATATCTCTTGACACTCCTGGCCAAAAGAATGAAGACAGTACTCGAGATCGTGTTCGAGTATATCCCATATGTCCAGCACACTGTGAGTCATGTGCATGTTGAAGAATGTACCGTCTAAAAGTATACGGGACCATAACTTGTTGTTTCATTTGTGATTTGTCATTAAAACATCTAATCAATATGTCATTTTTAATAACAAAACAATGTTTGTTATTATTACCTGAGGATAGATTGTCAACTTTATCAACCAGCTTAAAAAATTTTTTTAAAGATTTATCCTCTTTTTGTTTAGTTGCAAATGTTTCCCTGTCAATAGGTGAATTGACTACAAACTCCTCTTGGTTGTCTGCATCCATCTTATTATCACTAAATTTCTCCATGAGTTGAGTCTGCGCTCTAGTCGTCACGGCGTTTCCAGTGCATAGGTTAGGTTTCTCCCATTCTATGATCTCATCTGGAGTACAATCTTTACTGCCGTGTATACGACCAACCATCAGATCAGCTATAGGCTTTTTTAGCATACATACTTTTACATTCCCTGTGAAAAAGGGTGTTCTAATATGAACAATAGCTGTGGGGTAGAACTCAATAGTTCCACCAAATGTCATGCAGCGGACGTATTCTCCTGTCGCACAGCTAGGATGTACCAGCGACTGACGTACACCAATCGTCGTGGATCCTGAATCTTTCAGCACTGAGACGACGGATCCATTAACGATTCCCCTGTTAAAAATTAGTGAGCCTGTTCCATCGTTGACTGCAAGACCTACCTCTGGTGTAATATGTCCGCAGTTAAGCACTGTTTCTTTCGCCTTCTGAAAAATAAGATTGCATTGTTGGCAACTATTTGCCACATTATAATTAATAGCAAAACATGCAGCAGAAGACTGTGTTGTATTATTGTCAAGTGGGACCTGAGCTATAGGGGTAGTATTATTTGTAACTGCCGCCCCTGTATTATGGTTGTACTGAGATGATCCCCGAGAATGAGATCGATTCCGAGTATAATTGTTAGAATTATCTCGTTGTCCTCTATAGTAACTATTATCTCGATGTCTCGAGCCATGATTATTACCATTCCAGTTATTGTTATTTTTGGGGGTATGTGATCGATTATAATTAGTGTTATGTTGACTATTGTGGTAGTTTGTTTGAGGTGAATAATTTCTATCTCGTGATCTACCTCTGTTGAACTCATTTTTATTGTTGAAATCATTATTATGTCCCTTCTGAAAGTTAACATTGTGATTTCTTTGGAACCTACTTCTGTCTACACTGTGATGTCTTTGTTTGTTATTATGATTGTAGGCCATATTAGACGCCACAGGTAGAGGTTCTCTTAATGAAGAGTTAGAAATGTTCGCATTCGGATGTGCCGAACAGTAGTTTAAAGAAATTTTTTCCAACTCGTCAATAGTACCTGGTTTACGCTCCTGCAAATATGCAAAGAATGGCTGGCTAACCGAAGATAATACCTTATCCCGTAGTAGCAAATCAACTAATTTGTCGTACGATTTGTTGACTTCTGCCAGTTCAACCCATCTATTAAATGTATTGCGTATGTTCGCAATGAATCCTGCAAATTCTTTTGGAGATTCAGGTAAAATTCCCTTAAATTTCAACCTACAGTGTTCCTCGTCCAGGTGAAACCTTCGTAAAAGCAAGGACTTAATAGCACCGTAGTTATTTGCTATTGATGGGTCAGCATTTTGAGAAGCCGTCAATGGTTCTCCAACCAAGAATTCATTTAACTTGAGTACCCATGACTCTTCAGGCAAATGATTTGTTTTGCAAGTCTGTTCAAAACGTGACAGGAACGATGAAAGGTCGTCCACGTTTAAGTTGAAAGTGGGTAATTTAAAGTTGTAGAAATGTTTAGTTTGGCTGGATGACGATCCATTTTGTGCGTTATTATTCTGGTTTGCATCAGCACTTTGTGCTTGTAATCTTGCTGTCTCCAATTTAATACGCGCCAATTCCATTTCTTGTTGTAAAATAATTTCCTCTCGTTTCAATTTATTCTCTTCTTCCTGTTGAGCAATTTCTCTTAATCTATTTTCCTTGGCAATTTGCTTCATCTCACGTTCCTCCTCCTCTTTCTTTAATGCAGCCTTTTGTTCCTCTTCCTCTTTCTTTAATGCAGCCTTTTTCTCTGCTTCTTTTCTTTCACGTTCCTCCATTTCTGCTTTATGTTTTTCCAGTTCTGCCTCAGCAAACTGACGAAGTTCTTGAGATTTATAACCATATTCCTTACCAATTTTAACGAAATGGTATATAGTAAGCATTTTGACTTTTATCTGGTAAATAATTATTGATAATTACTGATTAAAATAGTCAATAGTAGCTTCAGAGTAATTATTATACTTACTCAACTTAGGAATATTCAATATAAATAATCACAATAGTACTGAACTCTTATGTCTAAGTTCAACTAATAGACAATATTTTGTAACAATATTGTATCTAAGTACTAACTATATCATAAATAGTTATGATATCTGTTAACTATAATGTAATTACATCACACAATTAATTTTAATATCCAATAATGTTGGGTATGATTCCTAGTAATTATATTGTTCAATGTACTAAGTCACTCTCTTAGTACTAGAAAAGTATATTAAATAATATACAATGGGTCTATTACCTCAAAGGTAGACTATAAGATTATTTTATTTGGTCAATATATATATATATTATATTATTATGCCCTAGGCATCTCTTATAAATTGTAGTGCTAATTTCTTGGACTATCACTGCATAATTATGCAATGTCCCATATTAACCTTAAATATCAAAAAAAAATTAATTAAATTAAATTACAAGTGTATTATTGAATATAATATCATATTATTAATGCAGTATTTAATATATATCATGAGGACAAACAAAACAATGATGCAACTAAAGGGTACAAACAATGTCAAGACGCAAACAAGACATTTTCACAATTAAAAATGAATTTATGAACTAAATAAAACAAGCGGAAGTGTCACAAGCCAAATGAAGGGTCAAAGACTGACCCGAGGTCAACTTAATATTCAAAGTACACAAAAAAAAATGAATGCAAAAAATGATGACATCACAGGACTCATAACGGACAACATTTAACAATCATAAAATAAATTGATAGTAAGAGTAGAATGGACGAAATAGTTAACGAACATGATACAAAACTGAATAAAAATGTGAACTTAGTACAAATAAAATACGCCAGTTATCTACGGAACGGCACAGCTAACACAAATCGTCAAACGATAGCAGATCTGGACAGGTAGTCCAATGGCAAACCTCAATGGGGCTTCCAAAAATGCAATCGTTTAACTGCCCTAAGACCGACTGAAATCTAGGTGGTCAGCTGTTCGCGACATTCCCCAGAGATTTCAGTTCCCTCCAACCGGCCCGCTAGTTAACAACACCTTAAAACAACAAAAAGTACTTTAAACATAGGTAAAAACATGCCTATGTAGGCAGAAGGCATGGACTCAGTTAGCACTGTCACGTTAACGACAATAGTTATTGAGCTAAACTTATCTTTATTTGCTGCTTCACTTGATGCTCGTTGTCGTCGACGGCTAGGCCTGTGCCTTTGACTGTCTGCTCCTGATGGGCAGGCAACGGTAGTCCATCTTGTGCATCTTGATAAATTTGAAGCGAACTAGAAAGGCGTTGAAAAGATGTCTTCTTCACGGCAACAATGCAACAGTGACGTCATGTTGCTATTCATGATCACGTGCGTCACGTCAGCTTCGTAATGGTCATGTGATTTTCATTCAAACGTAAATATCGTGGAGGCGTGTGGAACACAGAAAAATGTTTTTCTCTTCTGTCGATCCCCGCAATCGGCCGCCAGTTTTGTTGAAGGACTTTCGTGTGTGGTTACTGGTTGTGTTGCCTGAATTCTGATCGTGCTAATGTTCTTACGCGAATGGGGTGAACCTCACCTTCGGTTTGTCGTAATGCCTGAACTTGGCATCAAGATGTAAACAACTGTTCATCTTATTAACTCAGCAACTCGACATAAAATACGTAATTCATAAGGTTGAATGGTGTAACGTGATTCAACGAATAATGCCTCCGGTTCGAGTCCTTCACAATTTAATATGGATTACACACATACATAAACAGTTCAATTCACACATGAGGTACATGCATCAATCAATCAATAGCGTAGACTGCTGTTTTACGTGTCAATGTCCGTTAAGGATACAATGCAGTAATTGTCATCAGAACATCACAGCTATATGCACGCGCAGATAGGATGGCTACCTGCCGACAGTGAGACTGTGAGTCTAATTACTTCGTATAAAGTAGACGATTATCTTTCTCCTTCCAAGGATTTAGTTAATCACTAACCTCCATAAGTTTCCTCTCTCGTAGAGTTCTAGGACTGACCCTGGTCCTGCATAAATACACATATAAATGGCTATATCATGCCATTAATTTGGAAGGCTAGAAAAACGCAGCTATTCAGCTTGGCGGTCAAGTAACAAAGGGTAGCGTCTCCTAGTTACCGACTGTGACCCAAACAACGCTAGACACGTCATAATCGATCGTGTACGGAGCGTTCAATAATTGAAACATCTATCGTAATGTATTAAATGTCTTAACCTTTACAATTGCACGTCTGCTAACCTTTAGCAGACGGCGTTAATAACATATACCGTAACACACCACCACACGATGCCGAGAGGTCACCTGCAAACACTGTGGAGGAGACAACTCTTCAACTCGGACCGGCTCAGGAGGTGGACAAAAGTGCAGAACAACGGGACGTCACCTCGCGGCCAGCTGCTGATGAGGGGACAGCATCATCTGAACTAGACGAATTAGACCCAGAAGATATCGCAGAGACCGCTATGAACGAACTATACAGAATGCGTGAAGACAGAGACGAGTTCCTTAGTCTCACTCCAACATTGAAAGAAGCACTATTTGAGGTGGCTCCAGTGTCAGACATCGAGATACGCCGGAATTCAACAGAGAATAGCCAAGTCCTCCATGGTGATCAAGAGAAGCAAAATCATGAGCAGACAGAAGGGAGATGCAGCCCAGGCGAACTACGAAAAAGCAATCACAAAGAACAGGATCAAGAGTGCAAAATAAAAATTACGCAGTTGTCCGAAGGAGAAGCCACACTCAGGGCACTCCCGGACGACAAAGTAATCAATATCCTGGAGAAAGTAGTAGGCAAAAGAGGCATAATAAGTATCAGAAGGCACCAACAGGGAGTGATACTTGCCCTGAATGATACAGAAAAGACTAAATCGCTGATGACTGCTCTGACATCCGGGCCTAAAGAATATCAACTACCACACCGGATCAAAATCCAAGCAGAAATCTACAATGAAACCTAGAGAGTAGTCATCAAAGGGATAGACACAAGCTTGTCAGACACAGAGGCCCTCAGCTACATCCAGGCCGAAAACCCTCGGTACAGATTCACACACGCAGAAAGGCTTAAGTCCTGGAACAAAGAAGACACCAGACTGATAATAGTGACTCTACAAGGGAAAACAGTCCCGGAAAACATCACTATCCAGAATAGACCTCGAAGAACACATGCTTACATCCCACCAGTGATGCAGTGTTCAAAGTGCCAGGGATTTTCTCACACAAAGAACACGTGCAGAAAAGAGACGGTCTGTAGATACTGTGCGGGCAGCCACGAATACAAAGACTGCCCAAAGGCAAAACAAGACCGCGACTACAAAGCACCAAATAACAATAGAAAATGTTCCAACTGCCTCGGAAAGCACGGAGCACGATACAGAGGGTGTCCCGAATACCAACAAACAAGGCAAATAATTACAGTTGCCATTGGAAAGGGGATATCGTACCAAGAGGCAAAAAAACACACTGATTTCAAGTACTCAAGGTAATAGGCGCCAAGACAGCCTAACAGAACAGGTCAGACAGCTCACGACTGAGGTGAAAGATCTAAAACAGCAACTGCGAAAGGAGAGAGAAAACCGGCACCCACACAAAGACAGAACATCAACGGCCAGATGTGAAGAAATCCCTGATAGCTCGGAAAGCGCGAAACAACAATTCATGAACGACATGAAAATAATACACCAAGACATGAAAAGAATTCAACAGCAGGTAGAAGAAGATATCAAGAAGCTGATAGAACTGAAAAAAGGAAACGAAGAGGTACTGAAGAGAATAGAAGCAGAAAGAATGACCATTGAAGAAATAACATCAAACACAAAAGATATTAAAACGAACGACCAACCAGACGAAGAAGTCATCGAGGAAACGCTGGAAAAGCTACTCCCAACAATTATAGAAAAAGCGCTATCTAAGATACAAGAGCGAAGGAAGACACAAGAAACAGAAACAAGGAGGGCAAAAGCACACAAAACCACACAAGCCAGATAGTGAGGCAGGACATAAAAAACACTATAAGCGGCAAGGCACCACAACCGGACAAACAAAGAGGAATCCAGACAGCCAGCTAGTGGTCCTTTTCAGGACCAGTCCTTTTCAGGACTAGGAAAATAATACCAGAGAAGATATCAACACACTATATACCCCAATATAACCGTTTGTAACCCTTCATTGGGTTTTGGTTGAACGACGCTGGTAGCGTACATCCGCAAAACCCCTAGAAGCCGAAACGACGTTGGGAACGTCACTTTTGTGTTCTGTGAAATTTGTTCCGTATTTTTGTTATGACTCATAACTGAATACTATATGTAGAATATCACTAAAAATCCTTCATATTCTAATTCTACATTCATTTATCTTTACTGTGACGTATAATATGTGTGTCTTTGTTGTGTAATAACTCAGAGACTTTAGAATTTATAAAGGTACTGCTTTAAGGTACAAAAATAATTCTGGCAAAACTGATGAAAAAATTCCGGCCTGCAAGAGTTACAGCAAAATAACAGACGGAACTAACTAACTACTAACTCTGGAGTATCAAAATCTCACTCATAGCTAAAAAGACGTCCAGCGGACTGACACACGCTTGTCGAAGCCACATAAGCACAGGCCATAGCTGACAAAAGAAAAACTGACCTGCTTGTGAGCAGACTTGCATAAGTAATAGCTCAGATCTGTCATACTGTTTCTGAAGGGTTTCTTATCCGAGAGAGAGTCACAACAAAAGCTTCTGAGCTGAAGCATAACAGATTGCAGGTTGGGTGAGAAAAAAGACTACCTCTGCAATTTGCCGGATTGTAGCATTGGGCTATCTGCCCAGGGAAATATAGATCATGGAAATCAACACCTGATAAATGGCGGAAAGTATCTGTAGTGGAAGGATCTGAACTAGGTAAGTAGTAGTTACCTTGAAGAAACAAGATCCAGAAGTCTTTGGCCATAAATGATGACAAAGACAATAACAATATATAATTTTCAGCTAGTGATTTTGTAAATACATATCTACAGTCTTTACCAACCTTCTATTTTAAATTAATACATGTATAGAAATAGTTTATAAATCGCAGTTGAATGATTTTACAAAAATTCAATTTCTGAGTGGAAATTAAGAGAATTAATTAATATTTTAAGTTGGTAGGGATAAATAACGAGCTACATTTAACGTCAACTGTTGATAGACACCCTTGGAGCGTAGGATAGGTCTAGCGAGTAGGCCTATGTTCCTTCAGGAGTTTGAAGGTGAAGAAGAAAAATTGCGCAGTTCTCTTTTACAGTTACCATCTAGACTATGCAGTTAACTACCTAACTTGTCCTGTGCCATCTCAACAACTTGCTAACAGTTGTCTTCTCCAGTTGTAGGAACAACATCTACTATTTTCTATCCGAAATCCATCTCGCCACAAAACTGCTCATAAGAAAATAAAAAGAAATAATTCGTTTTGTTTTTAAATAAAGAAAACATTATTTGGTACATAATAACATTTCTTAGGGTCAAAAAAATGTTAAACATTTATCCGAACGCAGTTAAAAAAAATAATTAGGTAGACCTAGTGCCCCTTTATCATATAAGAGTTACGCCAACTAAAATTTGGCCGCCATTTTCGGCTGTACCCGAATAGCAAGAAAATGGACCCAATCGCGAGTTTCAGACCCAATTTGCATTTTCGTTTAGGTTAACTAATAATTTGAAATAAAATTAGATGCAAATACAGTAGCACATATTTGTACTATTCTTTGTATTTCAACTAACAAAACAAAAAGAAGAAAACTAGTTTACTTACCGTTTTATTGAATAGAATCAGAAGCGTGAATTTTTAACACATACTCCGTTGAATTTTAAATTCCGTTAGAATTTCACTATTTAGCAACAAATATTCCGTACGAATTGCAACACTTAGCAAAACATACTACCTTATAAAATAATATAATAAAAATTAATTACAATATTATTATAGTTTTATTATATATATATATATATATATATATATATATATATTATATAATAAACTATAATAATATATATATATGTATGTTTATAAAATATCTATAAAATATGAGATCATAGACGAATCATAGACTACTCACTTACTGAAAAGATTAAACAAAACATAGAAGATAAGGAAGCCAAAATAGAGACAAATATAAAATTTCATTATATTATATAATTTTTATTATATAATTTTATATATAAATATAAATATAAATATATATATATATATATATATATATATATATATATATATATATATATATATATATATATATATATATATATATATATATATATAATCTTATAAATATAGAAGAGGTGTTAAGAATAGACAGTCCTAAGGAACTGCATAATATAGTCAAACAATATTTAATACGAACAAATGTTAATATATAGTGGCTGGGAATGTGAAGGTCTAATGCTGTTCTTACAATACATATGACTTTTAATAGGCGAAAGTCAATTAAATATCTGTTAAAGTCAGTTATATAACTGTAAACACCAGGTCTTTACACCCCTCCATCCATTTTAATATTATTCTTGTTCAGAGTTTCTTCTTTATTTTGTTTGTTTGTTTGTTTATTTATTTAACGTGAAAGCATAATTGTGATTGTCCCTATTTACAATGATTTGACAAATGTGATGCAACTTTCTCTTATCGGCAGTTGTTCATATTATTTTGAATTGAAAACAATATATATCCTAATTATAACCCATCAGAAGTTGAACGGGATATTTATTTTCATTAATAAAAAAAAAAAAGTCTTATTCGATGCTTATTCTCGCTACTAGCCCTGGTTTTGTCCAGCCGAAAATGGCGTCTACGTCGTTCAGCCTCGTTTTCGATTCTGACATAGTTGGCGTAACTCTCTATAGATCTAGGGGCACTAGGTAGACCCATCGTTCTGTATATGTCAACAAACAGTTTTATTCTTGGTATAGTTTTTGAAAGTGATACCCGTATATCATGTTCAGACTCAAGTTTGTTTCTTGCTTTGAATTTGATTGAGAAAATAACTTACCGCTATCCTTCCAATCCATAATCATTTTTTTCCACTAAAGCTACTAATTTTGGGATACTTCGATAGGGTAAAATAATGATTGACTAAATATTATATATTGCTAAGAAAATGTTCCATTAGAAAACCAAAGAAAATATGGAAAAAAGAACTGGAGACAGACATAACGAAGGCTCTGAGCTGGTGGGAACAGGACGACTTGGCATAAGTTTATTGAACGCCTATGCTCCTTTGGCAGATGAAAGGTGAAAGAAGACTAAATATTTCCTGTACCCTTGAAAAACTTCTCGTTCCCATTTGGGGTACACGTACCCCAGACTGGGAAACCTTGTCTTATGGCCTACTAACCACGCATGAATGACGCTCATAGACGGTTATCAGCTCTTCCAACTTTTTTAGGTCAAAGATGTCGTTGACGTTTAGGTTCTTCGTCATGACATCTCGCTCAGCACTTAGAACAGTAGTTCTCAACATTCTTACGATTACGACCCACATTTCACAGTTAGCAAAGCTGGTGACCCATGTAGCCAAACTGACAGGTAAAAATGAATTATGGGAATTCAGCCACAGGAACGACGCTTAAGACTTCGTGTAAGAGAAACGTAAGGGACGCGAGACATCGCTTGCTTCTCGCAACCTAATTCTAGTCCACAACCCCCATGGGCTGAGAATCACCGATTAAAAAGTAAACTATTGGTTAACTTGAGGTTCAAGTATGACTCACTGAAGGAGTTTGGTTTTGGGTCGGGTTCCTCAGAATTATGTCGCCCAGTTTTAGATCGGTTAAGTTCAATGTCCCTTTAGAAAACCCAAGTAAACTTTCAGGTTTTTACATTTGTGGTAACATCTAGCCAACAGCATTTAAAAAAAATACCCTGGCAGTACTGTATATTATTTTAGGGTCTTCTTCTTCGTCTTCTTCTTCGTTCCCGTTCAGACATCGACTTGAACATGTCCAAAGAAAGCAATGGTCAGCTAGAGGTTGCTAGTATCTACGCAGAGTTTGTTTCTAGGAATAGTAATGGTGATGGCCATACGCGCTTTCTCTGTTTCGAAAATGTTGGGCACCCATATTTTAAAGTCTTATCCCATATTTATAAGAATTACTGAGCTAGAAGTTTGTTTTTATGTTATTTCTGGGGAAAAAAAGTATATGCATGTGACGGGCTATGGCTTTCTGCAAAAAATCCAGTGCTTCTAAAAGCGAAAAAAAAAAGGAGACAAGACTAACCAGAAGAATAAGAAGAGGAAGGAAAAGGAAAAGTAACAGTAACAGTAGCAGCAGAGTCTACGACAGCAGTGACTATTTTTTTTAAAGTATTATATTGTCACGCTCCATTGATTTTCCTGCAGGAAAAAAAGATCTTGGTCCACATATTTTCTACTTTCCTCCCTTTATCCCCCCACATTTCCTTTCCTTGTAATTGTTGTATGTCCTTGCCCAGGACATATTAGCATTCATTGACACAGATTGCGTGTGCATTAAAAGTACAGTAGAACTCCATTTATCCGAACCCCAATTATCCGAACATCCAATTATCCGAACACTTTTTCCAGAAAAAAAAATCTGACGCCACCAGTCACGTTAGACTACAGTTCTGAATCTTTTGATGCGGCAAGCTTCAAATGTGTGCGAACAATTTGTAGACAATGAGATGGGCTAATAGACGGTCGCTTACGTACAGGAAGTCAGTTAGATCATAAAGTCAGTTAATATCTGGTTTACCAATCCAGTGTACGTGTGCGTTCTAGGTAGAACACTGGCTAAACAGACAGTTCAACTTAAAATAATTGTGTCTGCTACTACAGCAGAATAATTTTGGTGTACACGTATTTCTCTGTGCGATCTGGCATCTTCCAGTAGGCCTAAAGCATATAAAAGGAACCGCAATGTTTTGTCAATTGAAACGAAAACAAAAATTATCAAGAGACTAGGAAAAGGTGAAACTGTGTCTTCATTTGCGAGGATTTTCAATGTTGGGAAAGCTACCGTCTCTGACATCAAAAGTAACAAGGATAAAATTATGAGTTTTGTATCGAAATTGGATAGTGAAAATGGGTCGAAGAAACATAAAACCATGAGAAATGCGAAAGATTTGAAATTGGAAGAGGCTTTGTATATATGGTTTGTGCAAAGAAGAAGCAAAGGGGAACCTATCTCTGGCTCTCTATTGTGTGAAAAGGCACTTCAGTTCAACAATCAACTTGACGGTCCTCCTGACTTTAAGGCTAGCCAGGGATGGTTAAGAAACTTTAAATCTCGTCATGGCATACGAGAATTGGAGATTCAAGGGGAATCTTTATCTAGCGATGCAACAGCCGCTGAAAATTTTAAAGAAATATTCTTGGCTTTTTTGGAAGAAGAATGTTATTTACTCGATGATGTGTATAATGCCGATGAGACTGGCTTAGACTGGAAATCATTGCCTCAAAAATCACTTGCATCTCAGCGCGAAGCAGCTGCCCTGGGTTTAAAAAGTGCAAAGAGAGAGTAACAATTTTGGTAGCCGCGAATGCCAGTGGAAGTCATCGTTTACCGGTGCTAATGATCGGCAAAGCCAAAAAACCACGTTGTTTAAAGAATGTGACATGTCTCCCATTTTGCTACAAAGCACAGAAGAGTGCTTGGATGAATAGTGAAATATTTCTTGATTGGTATACAAATTAGTTCATCCCAAATGTGAAGAGGTTGAGAGAACAAGAAAAGAAAACTGGAAAAGTAATTCTTCTACTGGACAATGCACCATCTCATCCAGAGACGGATACATTGAATGCAGTTGATGCAAATTTTAAAGTAATTTTTCTGCCTCCCAATGTAACAGCACTGATTCAACCAATAGAGCAGGGTGTTATAGCAAAGCTTAAAAAGATGTACAAGAAGGAAGTCCTGCGTCGTTTATTGTTGGCTGAAGATGAAGAAAGTGTGGTGGCGTTTTCCAAAAAGCTTAATCTCAAAGACTGCTGCTATATGTTAGCTGATGCTTGGACCACCCTGTCACAAGATAATCTCAACAAGGCTTGGAATAGATTGCTTGGGAAAAAAGGAGGAAATGAAACTACTGCAGTGGACACAAATGATGATTGTATAAATGAAGTTGTGGAACTGTTTCAAGCAATGCCCGGATTTTCGGACTGTGACAAAGATGATGCACACATGTGGCTAGAAGATGATAATGATTCTGGTTTTCAGTTTTTGAATGATGAAGAAATTTTGTCTTTTGTGCAAGAAGAAAACCAAATACATGTAGTGACCGATGATGAAGACTCCTCAGAAGTACATGATGTACTTGTAGATTATGAAGAAAACCCAAAACGTCGACCAAGTCCTGAAGAGGCCTTTATAGCACTAGAAACAGCGATGGCTTGGTACGAGCAAGAAGATGACAGCTGTCCTACACAGCTTCTGCTGTTGAAGAGAATGCGGGACTTAGCAGCCAAAAGCAGACTATCCAGTTTGGTGCAAAAGAGGATTCCTCATTATTTTAAATAGTGGGCTACATCTGTGCAAGTACATGTATACATAAGTTGCGCCTGGTTTTGAATCGTTTGTAATGTTATTTTAAAAACATTTCTCTTTCTTAACAAACATAATTAATACAAGTAGTACATGCACTGCAGTGTAATGAAAGATTTTGGTGATACAGTGATCTAATACAGTGTGGGTATTATTATTACAGTACAAGTAAATATGTTTTATAGTGTATTTTCCTTGTGATTGTTAATTATTTTTAGAAATATGTGTACATGTACTCGATACATTATGTAATCCAATTATCCGAACATTTGATTATCCGAACGATGCTTGGTCCCATGGGGTTCGAATAAATGGAGTTCTACTGTATTACAGCTTCTTTGGAGCAAACATCCTGGACACCCAGGAAGTGCAACATTCCAGGTCGTATACAGAAAGCTGGGTCAAGAACTTCGTTAAAAAAAAAAAGACGAAGAAGAAGAAACGTACTGAAGCAGCAAGAATGTTGTTTTTTACATTGGAAAATAAGCTGAGCAATATCGAAATTAATTGAGCAGAACAGACCTATGGATAGACTCTATGCAATAAGGCAAAGTTCAGAATTTTGTCAAAGTTCAAGGGATACGATATCGGAGAGTTAAAGCTATCGTGTTATTAACCTGCGTCATTTAAAAAATTTCTTCTGAACTTAAAAACTACATGCCATTTTTTTTTTTTTTACTTGTTTGTTTGTTTAGCGCTTTTGAGCGATGTCCCTCAGCTGCCTTATTTTTTTTTTTGGGTAGTGTGTGGTGTTCCTTTCGGGGTGTTATTTTTTTCTTCTGCTTATTGTAAGAACTTCTTGTCGCTCAATCTTTAGTGGCACCGCAGGAAGCATCTCCACTTGCTGCGATCAGTAGCTTCGTCCTCCAAGGTTCCTGGATTTATGTCCAGTGTCTTGATGTCTCTCATGCACATAACTTTGAACCTGAGCTGCGGTCGCCCAGCCGTTCTTTTGCCAATTGCCTGTTGTCTGTAGAATATATCTTTTGGGGGATGCGACCATCTTCCATGCGACAAACATGGCCAAGCCAGCGTAGACTGCGCTGTCTAAGCAGTGTATATATGGTTTAAGGTCCAGTGCATGATAGCACCTCGACATTTGTCACTTTGTCTTTCCACGAAATACCGAGGACATGGTGTAAACACCGTAGATGTAGTGTATTGATAATTTTTTTCTTGCTAAGCATAGAATGTCCACGTCTCGCTGCCATATAGAATAAATAAATATTACACACACAAAGGCATGTTTCAGGCACTCGTGAAGAATAAAGAAGTAGAAAGCTAGACAACAGAAAAACAACAGAAGTAAGTGGCCTACCGGAGAATCAAACCCAATTTGCAATTGGTCTGGCATCTGAGATAGTAAGAAAGACTGCTCCTGATTGGACCTATCCTCAAAGTAGAACCTTGGTGCGTAAGCGGACAATTTCGCCTAAATTCTACAATGTTGTAAGACTACTTCACTGACTTCTAATTTCGTCGAGAATAAATCATAGACTGCGAGGAACACAGAATATTATGACCTAAATATAGTACAGGCAAAAGGACTGGACGTAAATTCAAAGATTAAAAAAGAGTAACCACAGAGACACCATTTAGCGTCTTAAGGGGTGGATTTCAATTTTAAAGAATGCACAGACGTAACCTACATCACTCATAGAAACGCACAATGTAAAGTTTGATGGTCTTTCATAATTGGTTGCCATGGAAACGGAGGTCATATTGGATTCTATTGTTCTATTTGAATTTGCTAAGGTTTTTTTTTTTTACTTTTTATGCTAATAATACCAAATTTAAACAGAATGTTTATCCTTACATTTAAAACTTTAATCAGATTGGAGTGTTGATAACTTAAGTAGATACTGAGATATATAACTTTAAAGTTTGCATATAAAATAAATACCATTTTTTCAGAATTTACATCGTTATTTGCAATAAAGAAAAAATTTGATAAGATATAAAAAATTGGATCTAAAAAAAGTTTTATTGTCCAATGGAAAGTATTTGCTCATATTCACTGACTAAAAACTATGTAAGTTATAAGAGCATTGGTAACAACAAAAAAAACTAGATTCTGTTAAAATCTTGATTTTCTTCATAGGAAAAGCACAATTTCTGAAGAAAATACTATTTACAAAATCAAAATTCACCGACGTAGAATGTGTTCTGACAAATGATTTTCACATATTTAGATTCAAGAGAATATAAATTATCTGACTATAGATTAATCTCACTTTTCATTTGTGTGCTATTTTGAATTAAAGTGCGCTGTAGCTCCGCCCCATAAGCTCCAGGATCCCACTTCAAGTGCTCTAAGCTAGACACCTAATCACGTGAAAGATGTGGCATCTTAAACAGTTGCACGACAATATTCGGACGTTAACTGTGCAAAGTCTGTTCTCGAGCAAAAAACTCATCCGACTCACTGGGGTTAACATTTGCGCTCAGGAAAGGTAAAAAGTCTGAGGAAGATGAAGTGGTGAATGGAAGTGGAGGTCGCCTGATGACTATGTCAAAAGACCCAATACTTAGCTGTGACATTTTTCTCCTCTCAGTTTGTGGTACAAGTTGCCAGCAGTCGACGCTAGACACCAAATTCAGACGGGGTTTGAAGACGCTTGACAACCTATGTAGTTACCTCAGCCTTAATGCATGAGACGTGCTACAGCCACCAGATATCTATTGTAGAGAAGTACAGTCCAAGGCACCTGTGAACAGCGGCTGAAGCAGACGCCAACCGACCCCACATTGGAAGCTAAGTAACAAACAAGCGCAACCAAAGAACAGAGTGTTACTCGTACATTTTCCATAATATTTTTTTTTTAAACGCAAAGAACGATTTAGAAAATAAGATTAGCCTTAAACTCATAAGATATTTTTTTTTTTAAATAATACATTTGCGAAGTAAATAGTGGCGATGCATTTGCATGACAAATCTAGACGAAAAGGCATCAAGTTTGAAAGCCTTGTGTTGTCATAGTGATGACAATGGTCGCATACACAAGAAATATGAGAATGGAGTCTATGTATCTGCTAGTGTGAGCAGGTTTTATATTGTTCAGTGAAATACTAGATGATTGGCACTTACTTTAACGAAAATATTATAAAACGATTTATGTGGAACCACTTATTATGGGAAAAACGTGCATGTATTCTATGAATTAGATGGGCATACATTCTGTATATCAGTTAGTTTGCGGAGGTATAATTGGTGGAAGATATACAAAATAAATAAAATGTGAGATCTACGGAAAGTATAAGTAATAAAATTCAATTTGTAAGAGTAATGAGACTTTAAAAGAACGGACACATGAGCCATTAAACTTAATTTTTTTGCTCCAAATACTTTAAATAGCATTTTCAAAGTGCTAGAGCACCTTAAAGTGAACGTTCGTGCCAAAAAAAAAAAAAAATGAAAATATAAAAAAATCGTTTGTAACGAGGGCCATATTTAGGTCTTCCTGTTCCGGCTTGATCTGCCGCCCCCACTCTCGGACAAAATGTATTCGCATTTTAATTATTATAATTTTTTTACTTCTTGTATGTCTTCTTTTTGGGGCACATCCCATAATATACAACACACTCAATGGTTTCTTTCTTGCTTCAGTTCAGCAAATGAGCTGGTTGCGTCGGCCTAGTCCATTGATAGCGTGCCAGTTTAGACTCATTTCAAAGGAGCCCAGTGTGGGATGCTAGGAGAGAGGTACCTAAGCAGGGAATAAATAAAAACAATTTAACACACTTTACCAGTCGAAATACATAAAAATTTCTTTCAGTATTATAGTTTGACTCTGGTGTATATATGAATATTCCCCCATATAAGAATTGTCTAAAGTGTCCCGTCCAAAACAAATTTTCACCAACTTGCAATCTTTAACGATATTGCAGGTGGAAAAACTAAACTACACACCGATTGGAATAACGTGCATGTCTTCAAATAAGTCAATGGCGTTTGTTTCAGAAATATTCAAGCCTGTTATTTTGATAAAATGTCGGGAATTTTCTTCATATTATATTACGCAGCTGCCTTCACTGGTGCCTTTACCTTGAAGCAATAAGGCGGCTTAAGTACCATGACAACCTCCAGTGCTATGCCAGCGGGAGTTTTACTCCTGACAGGTTCTACTAAGCCGGAGAAGTCTGCATGTGTAGGGGTCAGACTGGTCCTCCAGGGTGAGGGTTTTAGCACAGGGTCGACACCTCTGTCTATGTGACAAACCAATCACGTTACGGGAACAGCAACAAATGATAAAGCTGTGATGCAGGACGAACATTCGAAGTCTGAGGCTCGTATGACTGACAGTGGTGAAAGCCGAAAAGAAACCATTGTCATAAAAATGAATGCCTTAATCGGAAACACAAAACCAAAATAGGATTCTGGAATGTCAGAACTATGAATGAGGCAGGAAAATTGAGGCATAAAACAACAGAAATGAAGAACTATAATTACATATCCTGGCAATAAGTGAGAGGAGATGAACCGGGACAGGGAGAATAAAAACAGCAACAGGAAAAACAGTAGTTTACTCTGGAAGAGAGGATGGGCAGCACAATGAAGCCATAGCCATTATCCTACAGAAAAGAATAGAAAGGTCATTACTGGAATGAAAACCCATTGTCACGAACGGTTTATAGAATGAATGTCAGTACTCATGCTCCGGTGGGAACTAGATATGTTTATGTAAGTTGGGAGGTGAAGTGAGTGAATGTTAAGTTTGCCTGCGAGCATGAATGCATTAGTAGCAGTAAGCGCTAATGTCGAGTTCACGGGCATGACTGAGTTGTTGTGAACGAAGTCGTGGTGAAGACTGGTCAGGTGTGAAAAGGGTCATGGGTAAAAAGGGCATTGGAGACAGAGATTGGAGCGAGGAGAGATTACGTGGAGAGTGAAGGCGAACTGGTTGAAGAAAATTAGGAAATATATTTAAGATATTGTGAAATTCTTTCCATGAGATGCTGTTCTAATTATGCACATCATATATTGTGCTTTTCTTATGTGATGATTTATGGCCGAAGCGGCAGTCTGCCTGTGTTATTGTGTTATACTCAAGTTTGTGACATAAAGTCGTCGGATATCGTATTTACGTGTTCGAGTTTAGTGAATTAACAATTTGCTGTGAAAACGAGCCATGTTTGTCGCTCCCTGTGTATGTAATACATATTTGTCAATGTGTACACACAGCAAGCACTTGACAATTTTGGGGGACTCGTAAATGGAAGAGAGGACCCACCCCTAATTTTCTGCAGAATTTCTGACAATTTCGCCGTCTCATGAATTGTTGTTGCAAAATTACATCAAGCGGAACAGAGAACTAGGCCTATTTGTTTGAATCAGGTCACAAGAACTTAATGTGCAAAACTGAAGTCCTCATTTCAGTGATAGTCAGCAATGGTATAGCTGCAGAAGGACTGAATATTTAAGAACGAAAAATAGTTTAATCACTGGAGGAGAGGCGAAGGGACAGTTTTGACGAAATCGACAGTGTTATTTTGGAAAGTAGCACGAAGAATGAAAAGGCGGTAATCAGTCTTGTTTACCTCGGCGCACTGATATTATGTTATTCCGCTCCGTGATGAGTGTGCTGATCTGTTGTCAATTTATCTGTGCTGTGTAGTTCGGCATGACTGTTGACACCGGAAAAATCGTCTGCTGGGTCTTGTGATGGAATAACAAGGCCATTGTTTTGATGGTGATCGGCTGAAATCGTAACATCTTGCCTGGAGATGGTGTAAGCAGTGAGAGACGCATTTTCCTTTTCTGCCCCTTGTATCAGTACTGAAGAAGATCCAGGTTCACCGTGTACGGAGGTGCACGTAGGAGCTGAGTTCGATTTGACTGTGCTGTGTTGCAGCGTGAAGTGTGTTGTTTGTGGTGTCCATCATTGAGCTGTAACTTCAGGACTCCAAGCCTGCACCTATCTCAAGTGGAGCAGCGGACACAGGAAATTGTTAAGTTAAGTTTATTATTAATTTTGTAAATTTCAAGTCTTCTGTTTACTTGACTTGTGCGTCTGTATATTTTCTGTATATATATATATAGGCTATACTTCTTTTAATTAATTTATTTGATTATTTATTTCTTCCTTGATAAGGTTATTGCCCGGAACTATTAGGGTTTTTTTTATTTTTTATTAATTCCATTCTTTCTTTAAGAGCATTTTTGCAGATTAATTAACGTTATATTTGAACCCTATGATCTGTTATATTTAAATTCGTACTAAACTTAGTTTATTTTGATATTAGTTCCTTTTAGGACAACAATTTTGCTGCGTCATATCTAGACTTCCTTCTGTCTATCACTTCTACAGTGTACTCGAAACTTATGTTATTTTTATATTAGCTCTTGTTATTAGTTAAGTATTCATATATTCATTCCTGTTTGCCCGTGCTGCAGGGTGCACGAGTAGAGCTCTTGTGGTACTTCATTGTCCAGTGTTTTGTTTTTGTTTCGTTCATATTATGTGGTAGTATTTAATTTCAATTTCTGTATAAGGGTGATTTTGAGTGGTGAGCACAATCCATCTTTCTTCATTGAAGAAATTTGCCTTGTGTCGTCTTTAATAGGTTTTGTGAGACAAATTGCGCTGTAGGGAACCCAATCTGTCTAAGATTTGGGGAGTTGTGAAGCCTCGTGTAATTTGTGGAACAATTGTTGGCGTTAGTTGTTTGCGTTTAGTTTGTTTACTTATTGTCTTGTATAATAGTCTTTCTTTCGTGGTGTTTTTCTGTTGCGATTCTCAGTCCTTTGCTCTGCTATCCGTGTATATAAGTTATTTTACGATATCCTGTTTTTGTTCGTTTGATAGGTTTGGGTGTAAATATAAGGTCTATTCTTACTTTCTTGGTCTATAACTTCCTCTCCACTGGCCTATCAGTTGTTGTAGTGTCGTGTGTTCTGTGATTATCATTTCAATCATCATCATACCATTTGTGTTAACATAAGCAGACACATTTTATTTTGGTCTATTACAGTTTGTAATGCATACAGATTGATACAAGAGATTGACCCAGTGTGTAAACCCAGTGTGAAGAGTTATCCTAAATCTGTTGTGTATGACAGACGTCCTTCATATGTGCAGGGGTATCCATTATAATTTTCCAGACACCATTTGACATATCAGGTGGTATACATTTTTTTCCCTCTCTCCTTAATTGTTTTTTGGTTGCATTATTTGTTCATAGTTATCATAGTTGATAAATATTGCAGGATGACTAGCCTCTTGGATTTTATCACCAAGGGACAGGCACTTGGTAAATCAGGGGATGAACTTGAATTATGGGCTGAGACTAAATTTGCGGATGCTGAGGAACGGAGGGTACGCAATGAGGAAAGAGATCTAAGGAAGTTAGAAATTGAGACTGAAAGGGAAGCAAAGAAGGAAGAAACAAGGAAAGCTGAAATCGAGGTAGAAGCTAAGAAAGAAGAAACAAAGAAAGCTGAAATTCAAGCGAATAAAGAAATTACTTTGAAGAAACTGGAACTTGAGGCTGCGAGTTCTAGACCAGCTACTAAGGAGTCTACTCGTCCTTTCAAGCTACGACTCCCATCCTTTGTTGAGGGCGTCGATATGATGGACGTGTATCTAGAAAGGTTTCAACAAGAAGCAGTATCTTGGAAGGTTAAGAAAGAAGATTGGCCAAGTCTGCTCAATAATCTGCTCACCGGAAGAAGTTTACAATGTGTCTTTGCATTGCCAGTAGAGGATCGCATGAATTATGACACAGTGAAAGAGACACTTCTTCGAAGATTTAGACTGACAGCTCAAGGGTACCGTGAAAGATTTAAGGAGGCTATTCCTACAACAAGCAATGACTTTAGTGAGTTTATTGCTGAAATCAAGTTGCTGTTCAATAGGTGGATTGAACTATCAGGTATTGTGAAGGATTTGATGGGCTAACCGACCTTATGCTACAGGACAAGGTTCTATCGTCTTGCAATCCAGAGTTAGTGGCTTTTCTACAAGAGCGAAAGCCAAAAGATATAAATATTATGTCAGAGCTAGGGCAGCAGTATGTCAATGCGCACCCGGGGAAGCCGATTCACAAGCAGACAGCTGCTGAGACCTTTCCAGCTTGTGTGGCTCAAGACAAAACTGAAAAGAAGCCATACATACATCCTCGGGCCCGCAGCTTAGACAGATATGTTGATAAAGATGGTGGAAATAGAAGATGGAATGGGGACAGAAGATATTCTCCTAAGAGACAGTACCCTTCTTTTGGGTCAGGTTACAGTAGAAGGGGTTGTTATAAGTGTGGCTCAAGGCGTCATCTATCTTATCAATGTGGGAGGGACCCAGAGAGGTGTCCCTTCAACCCACAAAGAAGTCCATATGCCAGCCCAAAGAAAAATTATAATGGCAGTCCAAAGAGAAGCCCGTACAAGCGCCAAGAGACGGATTCCCACTGCCCCAATTGTAATGAGAAAAAGAAACAGTCGAAAAGAGAGCCAAAAGGAAAACACTGAGCATGCAAATTCAGCTACTGTACTTGATACATTTAATAGCGAGGAGTGTGAGGGGTGCAGACCATTGTTCGAGCCTGATGGCAAGCCTATTTTAATATGTGGCCATACTTTGCCTTGCCTTTCATCAGTTGATGGGAATGGCACCTTAACTTTACATAAGGGTTTTGTGGAGAATAAACCTGTATCTGTTTTGAGGGACACTGGATGTACGACCATTGGTATTAGGAAGACATTTATTAAGGATACGTATTATATTGGAAAGATGGCAAAATGCATTACATTTGGTGGTAAGGTCGAGTACTATCCATTGGCGATTGTGCAGATCGACACCCCTTTCTTGTCGGGTAGAGTTCGAGTATGCGTCCTTGATTCTCCCATCGCTGATCTCATTATTGGAAATGTTAATGGGGTTCATGATTGCACCAGTCAGGATATTGAGGAGTGGGAAAATGGGCATGATTTGGTTGCTAACGCAGTAATGACGAGGGCTCAGACTAAGGCTGAGGATGCAAATATTATGATATCGCAACCCAATAATATCCCTTGGGTGCCTACGGTTGCTGGAATTACAGCATCGGATTTTGTAGACATGCAGAAGAAAGACATTTCACTTCTGCCTTTGTTTCAGTTGGCTGAGTCCAAGAACATACGGCATACCAAGTCTGCTCGATACTGGTTTGAGATTAGGAACTCCATTCTAATCAGATGCTTTGCAGAGCAACATTCAGTCATTACACAAGTGGTTATTCCAGTGGAACTGAAGAATACAGTGTTAAGGACAGCACATGACATCCCTTTTGCGGGTCACATGGGTATTGCGAGAACTCGCTGTAGAGTGTTGTCCCAGTTTTACTGGCGTGGATACAATAAGGATGTGAAGGTTTACTGTCGGTCGTGTAAAGTGTGTCAGAAGACAAGCCAGAAAGGAAGGACTCCCAAGGCACCATTAGTAGCAACAGATTTGGCATTTCGCCCTTTTCAGAAGGTTGCAATAGACATTATTGGGCCCCTTCCAGTTATGTCTGATCGGGGGTATAGATTTATTCTAACATTGGTTGATCTATGTACAAGGTGGCCTGAAGCATTGCCAATAAAATCCATCACATCAAAGGATATAGCAGAGGCTCTAATGAGCTTATTTAGCAGATTAGGATTTCCTGAAGAGATTTTGTCTGACAGGGGCCGGCAATTCATTTCAGAAGAGATGAAACACATATCTAAACTGTTAGACATAGCCCAAGTGTTCACCACCCCGTATCATCCTCAGAGCAACGGGGTCTGCGAGCGGTTCAATGGAACACTGAAAAGAATGCTAGGTAAGGTTACAGGAGATTTTCCACAGTTGTGGGATAGATACCTACCGGGAGTTTTGTTTGCATACAGGGAGATGCCACAAGAGAGCACAGGATTCTCACCGTTTGAGCTAGTATTTGGCGCAAATCCTCGGGGTCCAATGAAAATTTTGAGAGACTTACTGACCGGGAATTATGCTGATGATAGCGTTAAGTCAAGTTATGAGTATGTCATTGACTTGCGAGAACGCATAATTACATCATGTTCGATAGCACGTGAGGCATTACAGACATCGGGTGCAAGGTATAGAGCATACGCCAATAGGAATAGCAAACTTGTATCCCTCAGTCCTGGCAGCGAGGTATGGTTGTTGCTACCTACCAAAGAAAATCACCTGCTAGTGAGCTGGCAAGGTCCATTTCAAGTAAAGAAACAGATTACTGATGTGGATTATCTGATATTAGTCCGAGGGAAGGAGAAGATTTTCCATATTAATATGCTAAAACCATATGTAGTACGTCCAACTGAACTGGAACCAGTTGTGAACGCTATTCTTGATAGTACAGTTACTGTAGCTAGTGCAGCAGTCATCGAGGAAGATGGAGACAAAGGTGTGGAGGTCAATCTCCAGATCCCACTATTGCCATTGGTTGCTTCAGAATCATGAGGAGATGTAGAGGTCTCTGCATCTGTACCACAGCATCAGAGGAAACAGGTGAAGTCACTGCTGTGCGAATTTCAAGATGTGCTCACAGATATTCCTGGAAGAACTGATTTAGTTGAGCATGATATAAAACTGACCTATGGAGAGCCCATCCGGGTGAGACCATATCCTATTCCACTACATTATACTTCTGCTGTTGAAAAAGAAGTGAATGATATGTTACGCTTAGGTGTTATCTCCCCATCTGAATCATCATACTCATTTCCCATGGTCATCGTGCGGAAGAAGGATAAATCCCTACGGATATGTATAGACTTCCACCGCTTGAATAGTGTCACAGTGATAGATGCAGAACCTATGCCCAACCAAGAGGTCCTCCTATCCCAAATAGCGGGGGCAAAGTATTTTACCAAACTAGACTTTTCGAGGGGGTATTGGCAAATTCCCTTAGCAGAAGGCGCTAGGCCACTTACAGCATTTTGTACCCCTCAGGGTCTTTTCCAGTTTAATTATATGTGCTTTGGACTGGTGAATGCCCCTGCAACTTTTGTGAGAATGATGAGAATGCTTTTGAGAGGACAGAAGGATGTTATCACATATATTGATGACATCTGTTTGTTTCATGACACGTGGGATGAACATGTAGAGGGATTGAAGTCACTGTTATCATGCCTTCGGGTGCATCACCTTACAGCAAGACCCAGTAAGATTAAGGTGGGGTTTCAGGAGTTAACATTTCTGGGGTATGTGGTAGGACAGGGTGTTTTAAAACCAGTTGATCAAACAGTTGGAAGAATTTTGAATTTGCAACCTCCGAAAACAAAGAAACAAGTACGTAGTTTACTCGGTCTGATAAATTTTTATCATAAATTTATCCCCAGGTTCTCTTCATTGTCATCAGCTCTAACATCACTCACTAAAAAGGGCACGCCAAACAGAGTGGTCTGGACTGAAGAGTGTGATAGAGCACTGAGGAACATCAAAGCTGTATTCTCCAGCGAGCCCATTCTTCTACTGCCAGACTTGGCTAAGCCTTTTGTACTGAGAACTGATGCTTCTGCAGTGGGCATTGGTGCGTGTCTGATGCAAGAACATGATGGGTTTCTACATCCTGTCATGTATGTCAGCAGGAAGTTGCTTCCGGCTGAAACGCGATATGCCACTATAGAGAGAGAGTGTTTAGCCATTATTTGGGCTGTTTCCAAACTCTCTAGGTATTTGTTAGGATCTCATTTTGTACTGGAAACGGACCATTGTCCTTTGACTTTTCTTAAGTCATCTAGATCACCAAATTCACGTTTAACAAGGTGGTCGTTGTTGTTACAACAGTACAACTTCACTGTTTTTCCTATTCAGGGTAAATTAAATGTTCTTGCAGATTCGTTATCTAGATTATGAACACTTGCTTGTAGTAAAGTAAATGGGTGTGTTTCTTTTTTAACCACCATTTCTATGTAGTATTTGATACTTGGACATGAGTAATGTTGTGTCAACTGTATTCTGCATGATTTTTGTATAAGCTAAGTTCTTATCATGTGTTGTGTATCCAGCACAGGGTTATAGAATAGATATTCTCCGGTATAGTAGAATTTGGTGAAATTGATGTAATGTATCACCTTTAATTTTGTGTGTAATTAGAGATGCATGATTTTTGCCATTTAGTTGCTGTTGTATTTTTCTAGCAACTCGGTTCTATTGTAATTTTTTTTTTTAATTTTTTTTTTGTGTTCTCCAGAATGTTATTATTGATTATTTGTAGATGGCATATTTTCACACTGATGCAATAGATTTTGCCCACATATGTAATCAGAGGTTTTGGATGGTTGGTTTCATGATATCTACCACCCATCCAGTGAAAAACTATGTTTTTCACTTGGAGAGGGAGGGGTGGATGTCACGAACGGTTTATAGAATGAATGTCAGTACTCATGCTCCGGTGGGAACTAGATATGTTTATGTAAGTTGGGAGGTGAAGTGAGTGAATGTTAAGTTTGCCTGCGAGCATGAATGCATTAGTAGCAGTAAGCGCTAATGTCGAGTTCACGGGCATGACTGAGTTGTTGTGAACGAAGTCGTGGTGAAGACTGGTCAGGTGTGAAAAGGGTCATGGGTAAAAAGGGCATTGGAGACAGAGATTGGAGCGAGGAGAGATTACGTGGAGAGTGAAGGCGAACTGGTTGAAGAAAATTAGGAAATATATTTAAGATATTGTGAAATTCTTTCCATGAGATGCTGTTCTAATTATGCACATCATATATTGTGCTTTTCTTATGTGATGATTTATGGCCGAAGCGGCAGTCTGCCTGTGTTATTGTGTTATACTCAAGTTTGTGACATAAAGTCGTCGGATATCGTATTTACGTGTTCGAGTTTAGTGAATTAACAATTTGCTGTGAAAACGAGCCATGTTTGTCGCTCCCTGTGTATGTAATACATATTTGTCAATGTGTACACACAGCTAGCACTTGACACCCATCAACAACAGACTGATAAGAACAAGACTGGGAGGGAGTTCACCAACACCACAATAATGTAATGCTATGCACCAACAAATGACAACAAGAAAGAGGTCAAGAACGGACTATATCAACAGCTACAAAAGAAAATGGAAACCGTACCTAGATATGATCTTATCATAGTAATGGGAGACCTTCGTGCGAAAATTGGAACACACAATACATATAAGGAAAGAGTAATGGGGAAATGTGGCAGCGAAACAGCAAACGAGAACTGAGATAAACTAATAAGCTTCTGCAGCTTGGTCAGTGGAGAAACATTTTTTCCCACATAAGAAACTCACAAATTAACATGGGAATGACCAAACGGCCGGGACAGAAACCAGATAGATCACATTATGATCAATGGTAGGGGGAGGCATTCATTACAAGATGTGAAAGTAAGAAGAGGTGCAGATGTTGGAAGCGATCACCACTCAGTAGTAGCAAGACTGAAGGTGAAACTCAGAACTGCTGGACCAACTGTAATTCAACAGAAAATGTATAACATCAAGAAACTGAAGGGCCCCTTTACTAGAAAAGCTTTTGTGGTTGATATGAAGAGATGATATCAAATTGCAAACAGCCAGGAAAAGACAGCGACTGATGATGTTGACCACACATTCAAAACCATTTCAACAATATGTAAAGAAAGCAGCAAATCATGCTTGGGATACCAGGAAAGGAAAGACAAGATTGGATAACACCAGAAACATTAAACACCACAGCGATGAGGGGAACAAATGAAACAAAAAGACAATAGATGCAAAGTCACCCAGGTTAAAGGAAATATATAGCGAACAGTACAGTCAGCTGGACAAGGAAGTAAAACGTCAAAACTAAGCCAACAAAATGAAATTCCTAGACGATCTTGCAAGACAGGCAGAAGTGGCAGCACTGAGAAATGAACAAAACACAGTATATAAAATAACTAAACCCATCAGCGGAAAACGGGATGCAAACAACATTACGTTAGTAAGAGACAAGAAATGAAATCTCATCACCACAATACAGGGGCACAAAATAAGATGGGCAGAGCACTACAGAGAAACACTGAATAAGGAACCACCAACGACGCAGCTAAATGTTCCAGAGGCTGAAAATTGTATAGACGTAAATACAGGCATTCCGCGAAGGGAAGAAATATCATAGCTATCAAAGGGTTAAAGAATGGAAAAGCTCCAGGTCATGACAATTTAAATGCTGAGTTATTCAAGGTACATCCTGAACTAGCAGCAGGAACCACTTACAGGTCTGGGACAAACCAACGAATAAAGGTTAATTGTCAAATTGTCCAAGAACACTGACTCCAGGTAAAAATGGGAGCTTCAAAAGATTGCATAAAATCACATCAACCGACTCGACTGTTTGGGACAGGTGATCCGACTCGACTGTTTGGGACAGGTGATTATAGATAAACGCAATCTTGGAAGACATTTAGAAGAGTGAACAGGAAGTATGTACAGGAAGTGTGTAACAGGAAGTTGATATAAGTCAACTTTGACAACATTTACGGATATCACAACTCCATATGTGGACGATGACTGTTTGAATTTTTTAAACGCATGAGTCATGGAAAATATTACATGAAGAAAAGTTATCATAACATGTATTTTGAATGTATTGGCTGGCTGTGAGGCGTCAATATACAACTGCGTTGATTGGGCGTTTTGTCGAAAAGGCCAGGTGGAAGCGTGGGCTGGGAACATACGATATAACGTAGAAAAAAGGTTGACATACGGCACTGCATTCCAAAAATCGTCAACGTAGACAACTCGGACATTGCCACAGAAAATAATAGAGTTGGATTCCGAATTTATAAAACCGGACAAACAAAAACGTATTAAGAGCATTGATAAGTAATGACCCAGTGTTAACTATTTCTGGTCACTGTAAAAGCTCGGTGTTGTTTGCTCCACTGTAGTGTACACAAACTAGTGCGACAATCCCAGCAATCAGTGGTGTTAATGATGGGTGTGTGCTGGAAGACAAAGGTCACCAGTTGATAAGATCTTTCTTTGGGAGACAGACGTCATCATCAGTTGATAAACTCTTTTAATACAAGACCCTTGCCCTGAGCAAGAGACATGCTGAAAAATCTGAAGCTCACTCGAACATCACCAGAGTTAAATACTGTGTTGTTGTGTTGCTCGTGGTTTGAGTATGGAATGTCAACTTGACCTACGCAGTGGTGTGTAGACATAGATTGAGTGTGTAATATGCGAATGATAGGAAGAGTTCGTGGTGTTGACAAATGTTCTTTTCTCACACTCATGTATGGCTGGAAGTCATCGACACCAACGACTGTGTACCTTTACTACAGTTTAATTGGACGTACACACTCGACAGCACAGATAGTGACAAATCACAGGTTGGCATAATACATCATGGTACAGTGGATAAATGGTCTTGCAATGTTACATGGGTACTCATGTAGAATAATAGTATAATGGACTGTCAGTAGCCAAGCACTCAGTATTGCCCATATATATATCATCTGAGTTTACTGATAAAGCACGTCAGATTATAAACAATATCCAAGATGACTTCTAGACCTAATCTCGTCTAGTGAAGATTCCTTAACATAATGTCCAGCACAGATTTTTCCATATAATCAAATTGAACCGCTAGCAATGGGTTCTCATGTGTAGCAGTGATCTCTGGACTAATCAAGCGATAATACGGGCATCCCTTTTCTCTTCTTGAAAGTCACTAAATGTTTTTACAAGATGGCTTCTCTCGTGAGCTGTCACTCACGTTTGGATACAGATAATGAATCTGTCTTAAAGTTAGTCATTCATTAAATGTTTCATTGCTCTGTAGATTCTATCATGATACAATTGACTGCATTCTACAGGATATAGTGCTGCTAGGAATCAGAGTCGTTTTCCATCTAGTTAAATGCATCCTCTCAGATGTACAAGTCATACCTATCGAAAAACGGTGGCTTCGTACGAGAGTTCAAAAGAGTATCTTTTATTACCTGCGTATCAGAAATATGATTCTGCCATTCCTTGGCAATAAGAATAAACACTGGGGTAAAGCATACACGATAGGTCTAGACGACTATCACTTTCCCCATAAATATAGAGATCACTTTTTTCCCGGCGACAAGCCGACATAGCAAA
Source organism: Oreohelix idahoensis (assembly GCA_024509875.1). Classification (NCBI taxonomy): domain Eukaryota; kingdom Metazoa; phylum Mollusca; class Gastropoda; order Stylommatophora; family Oreohelicidae; genus Oreohelix; species Oreohelix idahoensis. The sequence continues at coordinate 75,363 of JAMPIV010020573.1, forward strand.
ACACAGCCCCCATGATCAGGGCGAAGCCAAAACACACCTCTCTAGAGACACATCCGCCGAACAGCCTTTGACCTCTCTAGAGACAAAAGAACATATAGTTCGACTTAGATATGTAAAGATATACAGATATAAGACAGACTCGTCCTACTCAGCCAAACAATACACATAAATTCAGGCCATAGATATTCTGAAGCAAGAACAATCTATTACTACCCAAACAAAGAATAAATCGCAGTAAAACTGGATTCATCCGCGGAGTTCGATCGAAAGAGACGACACAACTTTCAAGGGAAGTAACTCAATAATGACTTTTCCTTAAGCACTAAAAAAGTATCTATTTTGTTTACAAAATATTTGCGAACATAACAAGTATACCAATGTATAATATTGTAAGATATCAAAGACTGCACGTAACAAGCATATCTGTACATCAGTAGAAAACTCGCCAACATTAATACGGAACCCGGAATTCTACAGGACCACTCAAAAGTCACAGATGGATTCTGAAATAGAAATAATACCCCAGACGTGTGTTCGAGGCATCTGTGTTAAGTTCCCACGACTATTCTACTGAGCAAGAAGTCTAAGATTTCTCAATTATTGAGGTGAGTGTAACATAGTTTTTATGCTGCGAATTTGACATGTTCATGCTTGTTATTGGTGTTAAAGATTCATACTAGGCTGGCAACCTCAGCATGTGAAAAGGATACATTCATGAACCACCACAGCAAGCGCTGGTGATTGCTTCATGCTAGTTCTCACGGAAGAACCAAAAGCAGAGCTCCGAATGGAGCAGGGTGTGAGTGATGATTACATCAATTTGTGAATATTTGTATATTATCATTTGGTGAATGTATGTAAATTTAATATGTTCCTTCAGGATAAGCCACTGCCGCTGTCCAGTCAAAAATATTTCCTTAAATTAACTGACATACTGGTGATTTTTCATCATACGCCCTGAGTGAAATGATATACGCTCAATCAATCAATACCCTTTAGCTCCCCGAGGAGCATAGGCCTTCAACAAACAAATGCCAAGTCTTCCTGTCCCGTGCCATCCGCTCACGTTCTTTCCATGTTTTCCTCATCATTTTAACCTCTGTATCCAGCTCTCTTCTCCGTGTGTTTTTTGGTCTACCTCTGCCTCTCTTTCCCTGTGGATTCCAGAAGAAGGACTGCTTTGTAATGCTATCAACAGGTTTCCTCAATGTGTGTCCTTTCCATCGCCAGCCTCTTATTCTCAGCTTATGTTCCACAGGCACTTGTCTGGTCATCAATTCCATATTTGTGACTTTATCATACCATTTCAGTCC
>JAMPIV010020574.1:0-76648 GCA_024509875.1 Oreohelix idahoensis
ACACACAACCAATGTCCTTTTCAGGACGAACGAGGAAGAAATATATATATATATATTCTCATACATACACATTTATTTATTTGCTTTTATCAATCCTTATAGAATTTTTGCAGATTTTTCTCAGTTCTCAATATAGCATCATCATCTGCAAACTGTGGCGATTTATTTTTCACATCTTTCAATTCATCACCTAAATCATTTACTGTCATAATAACAAGTGAACCACTAATCCTTGGGAAATTCCATTTCATTGTTTACCTGAAGTGTGAAATATCTATCTTGTAGGAAGTTCTCTAAATAGTCACAAATTTTACCTGTTATTCATACCTTCATTTTAAAAAGAACATCTTCTCTCCACCATTCATCATAAGCCCTAGCTATATCTAACAATACTACCACCGCTTTTTCTATCTTTGAAATCCTAATTTTACTTCATGTCCCAATTTAATTAGCTGATCTATAGTGCATCTGTTCTTCCTAAATCCTGACTGGAGTCTTACTGTTTAATTTGTTCTTTTCCAAATAAAACTTCAATCTTTTATTTACTATGTTTTCTAATAATAATTTTTCTACATTTTATTAGATTTACTGGCTTCCTAGTCCGGTGGTTCATGGTTCAGGCAAGAAAACAGATAAAATTCACATTGAAATGCAGCCCCAAGTCTGAACTTCAAAAATTTATTTCTCAATGTAGTTCCGTTATTTGTTACAGTTTTTGTCCATCTTCTCACAAGGACATGTATCCCCGCATGGTAAAAATTTGTGTCTTTTTTCCTAAACCACTGGCGTACGGCGCGTTTAAGGGTCTCGGTGTCCTCAAAGTGATGTCCGCGAACATCTTCTTTCAGTGGTCTGTCGTGAGAAATTCTAATCCACATATATAAATTAAAAAGTAAATGTAAAACCTAACAAATAACTTCAATAAAAGGAAAGAAGAATGGTAAAGAACAGTGCGGTCACAATGACTGTACTCGAATCCCCCCTTGTTTTCTACTTCGTCTGCGAATTGTAACGTTTCACGTTGATAGTAAAAGCCCACTACATCTCTACACGCTTTCTTCAATGAAACGTGTACTGCCTTTCTAAGAAAACCTTGAGATACGCAAGTTGACCTAGATTTAAAATTCCATTCATGTCATTTTATACACTATGGTACCAAAAACGAAAGACAGATGGACTAAAGATAGATAGAAAGAAAGGGAGGGGCAAAAGCCAGAACACTTGCAACACTAAACACGCGTCGCGATACACAATTACTACCATCACGCGTGTAAGGCCACAAGCTCTAGCCTTTTTTTCAAATCGTCAGTGATAAAAAACACTACCCATAAAGAGAGTTATGTTTAAAAACCTGAAAAACGCTTATTAGGAAACATGACATTATACCGGTTTACGTTTGAAAACATTACAGTACCCAGACACCACATCGTATTCGAAGTAAACAGGAGGTAGAAGAAAATACATATTTTGAACGCAGCCACTTAGCCCCATAAAATTTATATATTTGGGTTCCTTGTGACTTGCTGACAAAGAATATGTTAAGTGTTATGCAAATAGTCTAGGAATTAACAAGTTATAGCCAAAATAAAATGGGGGTGCTGTCATACAACACCAAAAATCAGAATCGCTCAGTGACAGATTTTCACACCACCATTGTACGGGAAATGGGCTGACATGTTACCTCCTATTTGATTGGGTAGAAATAAATGTAAGGCTAAACACGATTAGTCGGACTATAAATACTACTTTTCGTTGCTAGGGGAGACGGATGGAAGGGTACTGTTTTTTCAAACGCTTGGGTAAACATGGCATGATTGGTTAGACTTGTCGATATAGTCACTTAGACGCGTCAGTTCCACACCAGATTTTCAAAAATACTTTCTAAAGCAACAGTGCGTTGAGCATCAGCTTATATTTTTATAAATAAAAGCCTGAGACAGAGGCAGCTCGGAATTTGTGCCATAAGTTGTGCCATTATTCTTCACCAGTCAACGTATCTGTTTATTATTATTCCATGAATTGTGGTAAGCTTGAAATATTTGATATCTTTTAATGAAAATTGAATGTAAATTAATAATTTATGTCTGTATATGTGCGTGGTTCAGTAGCGAACCGGAGGCAAGGTATATATATATATATATAAGTTGCTCCAACCTGAACAGAAGGTGTCAGAGGAAAGTAAAACTACATGGAATTGCCAAACAGTACACTGACACCTATCTTATTGACTAGAAAGAAATAATGCTGGAATTGCAGAGGCGTAGTAACCATTAGGGAGGAGTATACTGGTGAAAATTATTATAGATGAAGCTGACAGTTGGCCTACCGCTCTGAACTCAGTGTTTGTTATGTATTGTGGTCAGTCTGGAAGGGTATTATAAATTAGTTCTGAAGTAGGAGGTACAACCTTCTTGTTTCAGGGACCGTGGTCCTAAAGTTATTGAGCAGCACCTGGTCAGAGCTTTGCTGAATCCAGAGGCGGACCGCATACTCCTTGGTCCATATAGCAATCAGTGTGGTGTCTCCAGAACACAGGGAGGCTATCGAGCAGAGGAGTCCTTTCCTGCCGCCATCACGACAGATAAGAATCTGTGGCCAGCGGAGCTCAACATTATGCCCCTCTAAAACTGACAATATATAAACTAAGAGGGGAAATAAATTGTTTTAATGTTAGGAACTGAGAACATCTCCAATACTAGTTCCAACAGAAACAAACACGTGAAGTCATGATGACAAATAACAACTTAGATTGACATATAAAACCAGTATTACCTCATAGAACCACTACACAACTGACCCACATATTATAATATTAATAAAATATGTCACTACAAGATTCATATTTATAAATTATGTACATATAAATTGTGATTACAATATATTATGATTCCTGGTTCACTGTGTAATTGAATCAGGATCTCCATTGGTAACAGTACTTAATACATGAATATTTGAAAATTTATCAGTGACTTATTTAAGATAGTCTCATAGAGTGTTATATGTATGTGAGTGTCAAACTGTTGTCAAGTGTGGTGGAATAAATTAAAGTGTTTATCTGTCTGTTATTGTTGTGACTTACACTTCATCATTTACAAAACCCTAGACATTCAACGTAGTCATCACAATATTCCAGAATAATTCTGACTGAGATATAAATATGTGGTAGCAAGTAAGGTCACCTGTATTACACTACACTTATTAGATACAGATACCTTCACAGCTGATCTCAGTCAGTACACTAAGTCCCCTATAAATATTTATAACATCCCACTTTACCACATATATTGGGGTCCGGTCCGGGATATTGAACTTTCTCCTGTTATATATATTGGGAATTAATACAATTTAAAAGGTATCCTTGGGTGAAAATAAATAAGGTTGAGCTCTCAGTGCCTGTGTGTCCTAAGTTAATTAGTCATACATAAAATTGTGTAGTTAGATATTTTAGACATTTATCAGTTAGAAAATGGCGGACCTGGCCAAATTTCGATCTGCTGCTGTACAGACTGCGAAAGAGTTAGGAATGGACGGGCAAATTATGATTGCTTATGTCACTGCTGAATGTGACAAATATATTGAACGGGAAGAAAGAAGATTAGAAAAAGAGGCCGAAAGACAGATAGAGGCTGAAAAAGAAATTAAGAGGTTACAGATTGAGGCTGAGGCTAAGAAATTGGAGGCAGAAAGGGAAGACAAGCGATTAGCTGCAGAAAGAGAAGAGAAGAAATTAGCTGCAGAAAGAGAAGAGAAGAAATTAGCTGCAGAAAGGGAAGACAAGAGATTAGCTGCAGAGAGGGAAGCCGAGGAAAGAAGATTAGCTGCAGAGAGGGAAGCAGAAAAGGAGGAGAAGAGATTACAAAGGGAACATGAGTTACGACTAAGGGAGTTTGAGTTTCAAGGCCATGCTTCTGAAAATGGTGCCAGTCCCTTTGCCTCTGATGCCACTGCTAGTCAGGGAGCCTCAGCCTCAGCTCAAAACTTTCATTTAGATCATTTTGTTGAGAAAGACGATGATATTGAGAGCTATCTAAATAGATATGAACTATTAGCTACCACGTATGGGTTAGAGAGAGAAAGGTGGAGCTTAAAGTTATCTCAAGGTCTTCGTGGGGCAGCTTATGAAGTTTTTGCCAAAATGAGCAGAGGTGATCAGGAAAATTATGACATGCTAAAGCAGGCTCTTTTGTTAAGATACGAAAAGAACGCAGAATTTTATAGGAAGAAATTTAGGAATGCTAAACTACTATCAGGTGAAACCTATCACCAGTTCTCTGCACGGATAGAGACATACTTGGAGAAATGGACTTCTCTGGGGAAAACCCAAGATCTTAAGGAAATGGTCCTTATAGAACAATTAAGAGAGTCCATGGCTCCAGACCTGAGAAAGTTTCTCATGGAACAAGGTGCAGAGAGGCTGGGTGAGTTGCTAAATGTTGCAGAAAGGTATCAAGCAGCTCAGGCAGAGGTATCAGGTAACAAAAAGAAACAGGTGGATAATTTTAGGGCACCACAGAACTTTAATAAATTTGATCCTAGGGATCAAAACAAAGGTAAGCACCAATTTGATAGGCCACGGTATGACAATAGAAATAAAACCCCACAATTCGATGAAAGGAAATATGATGAAAGAAAATCTTTCAACCAAAGGAAAAGGTGGTGTAAAAATTGTCAGATGGACAATCATGACACTGACCATTGCAGAAGGAAACCTGTGTATATGGCAACCCTTCAGGTCAGGTCGACATCAAGACAGGAGGAGGATATTATGTTAGATACCACTCCAGAAGAGATGAGGAAGGCACAGGCTGGGGATAAAACACTCAAGCCTTGTTTCAGAAAATTGTCAACTTGTCATACAACTCCAGGCAAGGGGATTTTTACATGAAAAACAAGTTGATGTATAGGAAGACTGGAGCTAGATCCAAAGGTCAGGGACAGCTGGTACTTCCTAAAAGATATAGGGCAGACTTAATAAGGAGCCTACATGTGAAACCAGATGGGGACCATGAGAAAATAGGTACCATCATTCAAAAGGTGGCTCACAATTATTATTGGCCCAAGGCAAGATGGGACATTGAGAATTTTGTAGAAAGGTGTAGCATAGCACATGAGGGGACACCCCCAAGTGGGAACATTGATCAGGACCTGGACATGCCACGGGGCAAAATTAGGCCTGACAATACAAGGAAAAATAAATTTGATAAAGTGGACCAAATGAAATGGGAAGCCCCTTTTCACGGACAAGCTTCACTTAACTGTTTTACAATGGCCACTATGCGGAAAGTGCAAAAAGATGTCTTGCCCCAGGATAAGCCGGAAATCCCTCAATCGGACTTAAACAAACTGGAGGAAGAGGATGTAGAGAGGAAATCTCTCATCAAGAATTCTAAGTGGGGAGAAAGCCCCAAGAAAAGAATTGGTAGCGGTCGTTTTGTGCATGATAATTCTGGGAAGAAAAATCATCACTATAGCGCTTCCAGTGGAAGAGACCATACCGGTGCATGGACAAAGAGGTCCACAAAATTAAAGGTCCATATGAAGCGCTGTTAAGAACGTGGACGGATGAAAAAGCAGAGGAAAATATTACATCCTCATACCAATATGTAAATGAGCTGACCACTCGTTTAAAAACTGGCTGGAAATTTGCCAATGAAAATTTGAAACAAGCCAGGAAGAAACATGCTGCCTATTATAACAGGAAAGCTAAAAACAGAGATTTGGCTGTGGGAGAGAAGGTACTGCTTCTTCTACCCGGTAGCCAGAATAAGTTACAAATTGGATGGCAAGGTCCATATACAGTTCTAGAGAAGGTGTCTAGAACCAATTATAAGATAGATAAGAAGGGGAAAGAAAAAATCTATCATGTGAATCTCCTGAAGAAATATCTGGAAAGAGAACACCAGGAAGAGACACACAGAAGGATAGCATATACACCTGGGTGAGCTAATTCATCATTCTTCAGTCAGCTTTGCCAACCCTTCTTCAGTGATGGTATATCTGGCGTTCCCCGCCACCTAGGAGGCTGTCACAGAGGGACAAAGGTGCAATGTCCGCTGGCCTGCATCTCTTCGTCATCCATGGGGATTATTGGATAGGAGACAAACAGTGAAGAATGAGGCAAGAAAGCATTTAACCCATGAAGTGGGGGTGGATTGGTGCAGACCAGAGCTTGTACCACTCGCCGGTGGGTTCTGCATCTACACCTATAGGGTTCCACCTACTCCACAGCCCTTTTGTCTGGCCCCTCACCAAGGACCTGTCCGGCTTGGGTGACCCTGCCAGGAGTAAAACTCCCGCCGGCATAGCTCTCGGGATCATTGGGGCACTCAAGCTCTCCAACCAACGGCAAGGTAGGCTTAGGTGTGGAGAGTTGACAGTGTAGACAGATATTCCCTTTCGAAATTGATGAGGCATTATGGAGTTCCCATGAAGATCATTAACTTAATAAAGAAGACCTATGAAGACATTACATGCAGAGTTCTTCATGAAGGCCAACTTACAGAACCGTTTAGGATTAGAACGGGAGTGAGACAGGGATGCCTCTTGTCTCCATTTCTTTTCTTACTAGCAATAGATTGGGTTATGAAAACATCGACATCACACAACAGAAATGGAATCCAGTGGAGTCTGACTAAACAGCTCGATGATCTTGATTTTGCAGATGACTTGACTCTTCTGTCTCATAACCATAATCAGAGGCAAGAGAAAATGAAAATTCTCGATGAGAGGTCACAACAAGTGGGACTGAAAATACACAGGGAAAAGACAAAGATTATAAGAATAAATGCAAGAAATGATAACAAGGTTGAGCTTGAAGAAGCACCACTAAAAGATGTAGAATCGTACACATATCTTGGAAGTAATATAGACAAAGTTGGAGGGACAGACAGTGACATCAAAATACGAATACAAAAAGCAAGAGGAGCTTTCATTGCATTGGGAAACATATGGAGAACAAGAGAAATCAAGTCCAACATGAAAATAAGAATCTTCAACTCAAATTTAATGTCAGTCCTATTGTATGGCTCTGAGACATGGAGCGCAATAAAAACAACCAAAAAGTACCGGTACAGACTTTTATAAACGGGTGCTTGCATAGAATAGAAGGACTGAAATGGTATAACAAAGTTACAAATGTGTAATTGATGACAAGAACCAGACAAGTGCCAGTGGAACAACAGCTGAGAAGAAGACGTTGGCGATGGATAGGACACACACTGAGGAAACCTGTTGATAGCAATACAAGGCAGTCCTTGTTCTGGAATCCACAGGGAAAGTGAGGCAGAAGTAGACAAAAAAAACACATGGAGAAGAGAACTGGATACAGAGGTGAAAATGATGAGGAAAACATGGAAAGAACTTGAGCGGATGGCACAGGACAAGAAGACTTGGCATGTGTTTGTTGAAGGCCTATGCTCCTTGGGGAGCTAAAGGGTATTGATTGATTGATATAAATTACAACTAAACTACAATTTAAAGAAATTACCTACAGTTCCACAGTATGTAGTTAAGTATGCATTAAAATACTCTAAAACATGTGTAATGGAAGGTGCTACTATACATAAGTTAAAGATTAGTATAACCAACAGTGGCGTAACTACCGTCATGGTGGACGAGTCAACGTCCTTGTTGCCCCATCCCCTAGTGGGCCCCGAATTGTAGTGATTGGAAAGGACCCTCACCGTTATACAAATTCTTGTAATTTCCTTTGTTCATGTGTTAAACGTCAAATTGTTTCCCAGCTTATCATACCCTGTAAAGGAGGATTGGCCTCAGTGCCTCAAAGTTTCAGTTCTGACCTGTTTAGTTTTCCAGTAAACCATGTAATAAAGCTATGTACCTAGTGGCCCTTTACACTGTAGTTACGCCACTGATTACCAAATAAGAAACATGACAAAAAGTGAATAATTTAAAATTTGACCCAAAAAATAGTTTAAAAAGAGAAATGCAATATAAATGACATAACATTATGCTTCTTTTTAAACTATCTCCACAGATTTTGTGATTTAATACCTAACACAACATATGTAGATCTGGAAAAGATTAATAGGTAAATATGAGTTACTAGATAATTTAAAAGTGCAGTAAGTATTTTTGTCACACAATTAAGCCATTGTTGTTTACTTCAACTGTTAACCTACATTTGATCTCACTGTATTTGTTGCAAACCCTGATCAGATGTTCTGAAACAGGGATTTAAAATAATCCTGCAACTTCTGTGTTTGCTAGGTTTTAACATATCTAGTAAGGAACACACTGGAATGATACACAATGTGTGACTGACAATATATTTTTGTGCTGTGCGTGCTGCGCACACCTATGCCCGAAGGAAAATACAAATTTAATGTACAGTATTATTCTATAAAATATTTCTCTTATAATGTTCTGCTTTAGGACCGCACGCATCAGGATAACGGATTTTCCCGCATATAATCTACGAGTATATCTAGTTTCAGTTTCCCAGACGCGTTTTATAGTGCAGTTTTTTTAGGTTGGTAGCAATCGCCTGAAGTTTCTCGGGTAATTCCGTCACTATGCGTGCTGCTCCTTTCGGATTTATGTTGCAAGACTGGTTTGTGTGGAACGGGGAATGGCCAGATACGTCAATACAATACGAACATGCGTGCGGTGGCCTTGCAGCTCTCGAGTTGTACAAATCGGCTGTGTCCGTCCAGTGTTTTTTGTGATTAATTTTTGTTAGTTGCCGGGAATGCAAATTATTACAGTGACAGTGAGTTTCAAGTTGTAAGTTAATTAGTATTTCGGAGATAATTGACAAATACCCCTAATAACTATCGTTGCGTAATTGAATATAGTTGGTTTTTAAATTAAGAGGGGAAGAAGTTAAATAGTAGGCGTACATATTCATTTTAAGTAGCAGCACGCCTAGCTTGCATTACCAGGATACGCCACTGCTTGTAGGGCAGCAACAAACTGCTTCCACTTTGTTCGGTCGGCGGCCATCCTTAGTACAGTGCCCCAGCTCTGGTTCATTCTTTGCATCTCGGCCTCAACAGTTCTCTGCCAAGTTGTTTTTGGTCGGCCTCTATTTCCTTTTCCTTTGGGGGTCCATAGCATAGCTGTTCTTGTGATGGCATCGGGGTCTCTTCTGAGGATGTGACCAACCCAACTCCAGCGTCTGCCAGCTATGACGGTATGCATGTCCTCTTGGTTACTCCAAGTAGCTCTTATTACAGACAGCAAATGTTGCAGACTTTTGTATTGAAACAGGGAGTTAACAGGGAAATTACATTTATGATCCTTATATAAATATTATATTTTATGTCTACTAAAAGTGTTATATTGATATAAATTATGGCTAAACTTCAATTTGAGGAAAGTAATTGCAGCATGGTATTTTAATCTGAGGTCCACGGACCCCTTAGTGGGGGGCATAAATGGATTCTAGGTGGATCTGAGAACATAACCTAATATTTAAAACGTAAAATTTTAAACTTTGCTTTTATATACATTTCTTTCCAAGAAGTGGTCAATAGACTTTATCGGACAATCAAAGGAGCCCATGGCTAAAATCCTGACCTACAGTATGTAAAGTATGCACTAAAAGACTCCAAAATATTTGTAATGGAAAGTGATAATATGCATAAGAAGATTAATTTCACAAAATAACATGCGTTACAAAAATTGAAGAATTTAAAAATTAAAAACAAAATGGTTTTAAAATATACAGAAAATGTCATGATAACCATGGTCAAAATAATTAAAAAAAACAAACAAAACAAGCATAACAAACAGACTTGTAATGTGTACCGCAACACTGGGTCTGTACACTGTAAAAAGTACTGCAACACTTTCCTCGTGTGCATACCATTAGGTCTGCCCAACACACAGACCTGTAAAGTGTCCTGCAACACAGTTTGTCATCACAACGCAAAGGCCTGTTGACTGGCAGCTTATAACAAGTAACTACCAGCTGTAATTGATACTAGTTATTGATAGTCTTTGATTAGGGCTTTTTTTCGTCCGCCCGCTAATACTCAAGGCAAATTCTCAGGTTAATGTCTAACCTGAGACTGATTTTACGTGAATTTCCCTTTTTTCCCAGTACGATGACAGGTGTCCTCTCGACATTCAGGCAGATACTCGCCGATTTCTGAGGTACCCATTAGAGCTGGGTTGGGAGCCGTGCTGGTGTAATCGTTACCACACTGCGCTGGCGATCGGGTGATCAAGGTTCGAGTCCTGGTGAGTACATCTGAAGTAGTACCTTCAACCAGGACTTGGACTGGAATAATTCGAGCCCTGGCGAAGACATTTGAAGCAGTGCCTTCGACCAGGGACTGGAATAGCCTGATTAAGGCTAAAACCTAAATTCAACAGTTGCTTCAACTCTTCTCTGACACACAGCACAGACCCTCATAACATTGGCACAATCTTGACAGTTGCAAACGCACATACATGGCAGACTGATTGTCTGTCTTGGTCTCTGAAAGCATGTAGCACATCTCCGCAGACTTCCTGCAAAGTGAAAATAGGAAACATTGAAAGCCACATCATAAATTGTTAACAGAATAATCCTGCATACTTTTACAGTTTGACAAACAGGTTAAAATTGAATTAAATGCGCATGAAAGCATCTCTCATCATATAAAAGTTATCACCACAAAATCTCATACAAGCAGTTTTCTTAAAAATCTCAAAGGAACCTGGAGATTCTTTTGCTGTGAGCAAAGTTACAATCTTATAACAACTTTATTAGATGTCTGAATGCCTCACCATACACATTGAAATCCTGGTACCTTCATGCAGTGGCAGTCCTTAGACTTATATTAGATACATGAAGTCTATGGCTTTCACGTGGCTGACTGCAGTCGAGCCAAGTCAGTTATTTTTATTATGTAGGATCTCAGCAGACCCTGTAGTGGGAGTTTAGGGGGTGCTCGTTGGCATGATTTGATTAATAAGCAAAAACTACCCTGAATTATTGAGCTTGAGGTGGGGGTGGCATTGGATCAGTTAAACTACTGCTGTTGTCATTCATGTTAAAAGAAGTCGATGTTTTACTTTGAACCTGAACTTTGCATTTCTTAAAAATTATGATCAAAATATTAAGTTGTTGTACAACAAAATTATAAACAAATAATGCTAAAGTACACTTCACCAATACACCAAAAAAAAAACAAACATCTGAATGAAACAAATATTCATTCAGAGATACACATGTTGTATTGCAGGTGAACTTAATTTATTTCATTATCTGATAAAAGGGTGCAGCTTAATTACAGATAACAGAGTAGTCCACCTAGTAGGAAAAGGTAGATACTGCCATAGATGAGTGAGGTGTTAGAGACTGCATACTAGATCCAACTGGCACTTAAACAGCACTTGCTAAGTTAAATGTAAAAAAAAAGAACAGTTGATAAATTTCCACTAAAAATAAAAGATATGTGTATGTTGTATCGGACAACTAATATGTGGCTGAACAAGGGGTTGGCAATCTCATCACATACAATAAACTGCTATAGAAAACCCTCCTACAAGAACAAATGAATGTTTTGGTGCAGGCATCCTGCAAAATGGCCATCTCTATTGCCATGTGGCTCCATGCTCCACAGGGGTTGGAAAACAGAATGATGATGATGTGATGACTTAATATTGCTATTTGCTTACCGAATGTTGTTTTCAAATGAAATGAAAGGAACATGAAATTAGCCTGCCATAAGGTATGGGCTATTCTGATAAAAATAATAAATCTTGCAGATACTGCCATATTGCACATACAAAAATTGTAATGTTTGTGTGTGCTGCATAAGGCATGTAAACAAACTATAGTGTAATACCTTATTGTTGTTTTGAAATCCATTTCGTATGCTCACACAGGCTTACAAAACACTTCGGAATAATAGTGCTTGATAAAAATAATATAAGGACCTGGGTAAAGGTGGTCTTATCACAGATTCTGCCGTAGAGGAGTGAAATTTTAGAAACTTTATTATACTAGGTCTCAATTTTATTAGGTAGAGTGTCTAGTTCCCTTCCTCGCTGCCTTAGCCTTCCCTAACTGAAGGACAGAGTCAGGTACCCATTTATAGCTGGGTATACTGAAGAGTGATATTGATAGGTTTTGAGCCCAGAACTCGGTAACTTTGCCTTGAGAAGTTATTGCTGTTTAAATAGAGACATTCCAGGGTGACTCTAACCACTCAGTCACTGGATGATTAGTTTATTGACAGCATTTATTATAAGAAATTAGTGTGGGGGAAAAATTATCATTGGGAATCTAAATATCTTTTCCATATTTGACTTCATCCGATTTCAGTTTGTAACATATACTTGAAACTGCTCTGTTCTCTTTAAGGTTAGTGTTGTTGTTGTTATTTAACTAGGACTACTCAGCTTCTCTCTCTTTTGCAGCCAACACCAAGTTGAAGACTCCTTGGTATTACCTACACTGTAGATCTAGGCTTTTCCTGTGGCTTTTCTGCCATTCTGAGATGTGTTGAGTTGAAGTCATGCGCTCCAGTTTGGCTTGCATTTAAAGGATTGTCACATCTGGTCCCAAGCTAGGAGTAGGAATCATGTGACATAGCTCCCCATGCCTATCACTGGGTCCGAAGTGAGATCCTCCTGCATGCAGTCAACCATATCAAAGCTTGAGAGTTATGTCTAGGGCTTAAGTGACTTCTCCAAGCTTAGTGTGCAATGCTGGGCACTCAACATGTTTCACCACAGGGGGAATCTCTGGAAGTGTGTGGATGATTTCAAGAGTCAATGAGGGTGTAATTAGCCTCACTGACTGTGACGATACGGTTGTGCGATCTCAAGTGCACACCGGAAGGATTGCATTACATTCCTTTGCGAGTGATATTTTCTTATTTTTCTCTCCCCTGTCATTATTATGTGGCATATTTTATGCACCATTATTTTACTCTTTATGCTGAATCTAGTATGCGAAAGTCTCTAACACTCCACTCCCCTGTGGAAGTATTTGCTATGAGACTGTCTTTATTTTGTTTACCACTCCTCAGACTTATTTACGTTCCACCAGGTGAACTGGGGTATTATCGTAACAATACCCAGTCATTATGACCGGTCAGCAAGCGAGAGTCTTGTCATGAAAAAGACGGTCTCGCCTGATCAACATCTACAGAAACCAATATTGTCTGTCTGAGATAGCCGTCTTAAGTGGGAATATAATTCTTCTGAGAGGTTAACATTGGTGGGTGGAGCGCATGACAATGGGCCTGTTAGTTTGCGGTGAACAGATGTACTTAGCAGGCATTTGTTTCTTTCTATTTGTCTAAAGTTCATGGTTACAAGCCATCAGATGATTTGTGGTATTCACGCCGCTATTGTGATGGAAAAGCATCGACCTTAACTGCCTACAGTGGAAGAAAGTGTGTAGAAGGCTTCCGTCATCACAGAGTTGATGAACCACAGCTGCAGGACTCATCTGGAGTTAGGTTTTTTTGTCACAGGCAACAGCAAAACACAGACATTGATAGCGCCCCGATCCAACCTCTGTGAGGAAAGATTTAATTTATCTTTCACACCCATTTAATCCTTATTTTAAGTTGTTGAACTAACTGACTATTAAATTTGTTGTATGTTATTTTAAATTAAACAAGTAATTGTTTATTCAGTCATTAGAAATATGAAAGCAAACAAATGAGCAAGACTATTTAATAATTACATATATGTATGTATGTATGTATGTATATATATATGTGTGTGTGTGTGTGTGTGTGTGTGTGTGTGTGTGTGTGTGTGTGTGTGTGTGTGTGTGTGTGTGTGTGTGTGTGTGTGTGTGTGTGTGTGTATGTGTGTATATATATATGTGTGTATATATATATGTATATATATATATATGTGTATATATATATATATATATATATATATATATATATATATATATATATATATATATATATATATATATATATATGAGCCGCGGTTGTACAGTGGTTAGTGCACTGGCTTCATAGCTCAGTGGTCCATGGTTTGATCCCCAGTTGAGGTGGGATTTTTTAGACCGCAATCGGCTCCAGGGTCGATCCAGCCTCATCAATTGGGTACCAGAGCAATTCTGGGAAGGTTAAGGTGGCCGGCGTGATGCTGACAACATCACCCCTAGTGTGCCGATGGTCAAGAAAATATGGGCCTAACACCATATCCCAATATGCCTCAATGGGCGTGTAATGGGATCCTTTACCTTTTATATACGAGGGACGGTCAAAAAGTAATGCCTCGTAATTTTTAATTTCATTCAATAGGCAAGAAAACAGATAAAAGTCACATTGAAATGTAGCCCCAAGTCTGAACTTCAAAAATTTATTTCTCAATGTAGGCTCCGTTATTTGTTACAGTTTTTGTCCATCTTCTCACAAGGGCATGTATCCCCGCACGGTAAAAATTTGTGTCCTTTTTCCTAAACCACTGGCGTACGGCGCGTTTAAGGGTCTCGGTGTCCTCAAATTGATGTCCGCGAAGATCTTCTTTCAGTGGTGCAAACAGATGGAAGTCAGAAGGTGCAACATCGGGACTGTAAGGGGGATGTGGTAATAATATCCAGCCAAATTCTGCAATCGCATCAATGGTGCGTTTAGCGGTATGTGGCGTGGCATTATCGTGCAACAGTAGTGCAGTTCTCTAATCTTTTAATGGGTAAAGTCGCCGAAGACAACCTCTAAGCTTCTTCAAAGTTTCAATGTAACGGTCTGCATTCACCGTGTTTCCCTGTTCCAAGAAGTCGAGAAGAATCACACCCTTCTCATCCCAAAACACGGAGGCCATAACTTTCCCACAGATGGTGAACTTTTGAACTTCTTTCTTGTCCGCGATGTTGTGTAATGCCATTCCATTGACTGCCTCTTGGATTCTGGTTAAAAAAAATGAACCCAAGTCTCATAACCTGTCACAATATTCGATAAAAACTCTTCTCCTTCAGTTTTGTAACGGTGCAGGAGGTTGATGGCTATGGTTTTCCTTGTTTCTTTATGTCTGTCTGTCAACATTATGGGTACCCACCGTGCACAAACTTTTGAATAACCCAGGTCTTTAATGATGTTCTGGACACTGCCTTTACTAATGGACACCATGGAAGAAAGTTCATCCAGTGTTACCTGACGGTCACCACGAATGATGCCATCAACTCGATGAATGTTGTGTGGAGTCACTGCGGTAGACGGACGGCCAGTCCGATTTGCATCAGCCATTGAGGATTGACCTACTTCAGCTTCGTCACAACGATGTACCCAACGTCGGACAGTGCTAACATCCACTTTTGAATCTCCATAAACATTCTTCAGACGTTCGTGGATGCGAATTGGGGTCTCGCCTTCAGCATTGAGGAATTCTATGACATAACGTTGTTTTAACCGAACGTCTTTGGCAGCCATTTTTAAACTGTTACAGTGGTGCCACCTGTTACTGAAACAGGTTGGTAATGCTATACAGTGCAGAAGAGTGTTTGAGGAATCCTGCTAAATTTACAAATTGCACACCGATGCAGTATTTACATACATAAAAAATAGGAGGCATTACTTTTTGACCTTCCCTCGTACGTACGTACACGTACACACGTACACACGTACACACACACGCACACACGCACGCACGCACGCACGCACGCACGCACGCATGCACGCACGCACGCACGCACGCACGCACGCACGCACGCACACACACACACACACACACACACACACACACACACATACATACACATATATATATATATATATATATATATATATATATATATATATATATATATATATATATATATATATATATATATATATATATATATATATATATATATATATATATATATATATATATATATATATATATATGAGAGAGAGAGGGAGAGAGCCATTACTTATAAGAGGGCATTCTTTGGATTACACCAACTGGGGTCTTGAACGGGCTAAACTATTGCTTAAATCCTTCACAAAAGGCGACGGACCAGATATAATGCGGTAACAATTGTTCAGCCCAATGCAACATTGTTCGTGACTTCTGGAAATATCTTGTGAACGCTCCTTTATGGTAGAAGTGTCATTAATCTTCTATCTACATCTCTGCCAAGAGTAATCTTGTGCGCAGGTAGATACCTTGGAAGCCAATATTAGATACTCTTGAGTTTTGGTCACTGTTGGACCACTACTACAAAGCAGGGGAGGCAATCCGTGACACTGACAGAGGTTCACTTCCATATATGTATATTATAGCACTATGCATAGCTGGTGGTCATATAAGGTTGACTCTAGATATGCCTCCAATCATTAAGGTTAGTACCAAACAGCGCAGCTGAGCAACCATCTTATAAAGTACATTAGCACTTAAATTATTTTTCACAGAACCACCAGTCTTGACATACTTTCCAATATTTTTATTTCCACTTACAGATGAGATACAACTTGGTATGGTGTATGTAAACATTTATAGGTATCATTAACATCAGTCTCAAATATTTGATTTGTTGAGTGTTAATGATATGGTCTCATTATTTTTCTTTTCACAGAGCAAGGTTGCCTCTCCACATCTCCTCTGGGTAAGAGATTTTAGTTTTGATGATTGTAAATTCATGTTCTTTATACCTGTTATGCAGGGAGTCACATAAAAATATTTATTGCAGTCAGGTGTAGTGGTGCAACTAACGCCTAGGTGGACCAACACGTCCCGGGGGCTCTAGCTGTGAGTGGACCTCAGAAAATTGTGGATGGAAGGAACCCTCATCTTTATATATATGCAGTTAATTTATTTTGTTCCTGTGTTAAACATCAGCATTTCTCACGTTATTTGTTGGCACAAATTTGTTGAAGGCCTATCTCCTTCTGGATCTGAAGGATACCCATAAAGAAGTAAGTACCAGATATACTTGTATAGGTCGATCTGACTATAAGTCGACCTCTAGACTTTAGGGACTTCAAAGGATTCCAAAATGAATGAACTGATTATAAGTCAAACACATTTTTGGCCGATTCCAAATTCCTGCATTGCATTGGAATTTCTGTGGTTTTCTGCAAATTCTATCAATTTTAGCTTAACTCCTTCCTGTTTAAAATGCCTGAAATCGCCTACCCAGAAAGTCTGAATACTGTTGTCTGTCACTACTTAGTGGCAACGAGATCTCGGCATTTGGCGAAACCTTAGTTATAAATAGATTTCCAGTACATGTAAAGCATCCGTTTTCTAATTTTTTTGTTTGTTTTTGTTTTGGGAGAATCGATCAATATTATGATAGTGATTTCTTAAAGCCATGGCTTTCCGTATGGTTGAATATTTGCTTTGGGATGTGAGAAGTGACTTGTTATTTCATGAGAACACTGACGGTGCAGTCAAATCAGATGTGGATATTGAATAAGGTGCCCAATTTAGACTGACAGTGACACTGGTGAAAGTGAATCTAGGGAAAGATGTTATGGTATTACTGATAGATCAAACGAAGGATGATGGTCAACAAAGCATACTCCAGTAAAAATGTGTGGCTTTATAGAAATTCAAACGTGTTTTTATTAAGATATCTTGATAAAAGCATTTAATGGAGCAGCAAATGTATATCTGAAGGATATCAGTATGCGGCGGGAAGGACGGGGGGCAACAATGACAAATTTCATGAATTTTTTTAATTTTTGGACTCGACTTTATGTCGGAGGTATGTTTAATAAATTCCACAATGGGAATAAATTTCTTGACTTATATTCGAGTATATGCGGTAGTTACATTTTTAATACAGATTTGTTGTATAATGATGACAGTTGTGGAGCATGTTATATAAGAGGGGCCTCATTTATTATGTGCCTGAGGGCCCTTACATTTGTAGTTACACCGCTGATCAGGGGCATCACTAATTCTCTCAAATTGATAACGGTACTTACTCAGTATTCTCCTTGCTCTTAAATCTATATCTGTTGCACCACCAACATTTTGATGTGCATGATTGTGGATGTCAACGTCAGTTGGTATAGGCCATGGAGGATTACTCTGTCACCAACCTATATCTGTTTTTTTGTCACATAAACTCTGATATGATATGATATGATATGATATGATATGATATGATATATATATATATATATATATATATATATATATATATATATATATATATATATATATATATATATATATATATATATATATATATATATATATATATATAACAGCAGCTTTTAATTTCCTAAACAAAAAGTGTTTGTCTTGTTAAAATGTTGAAAGTAGTTTATAAATATATATATATATATATATTGGTCAGTTATTTGAAAGAATGTATGGTCTCTGACTGTTTACAAGTTAATATTTACACACAGTTACAACCCATAAGTTTTCTTCCCTGCATTTTCACCAATAAATTCAACGTGTCTTAGAAGCAGTGGCGTAGTTAAGTCTCGGCAAACGATACATTTTCTCTTTCTTTCTTTTCCTTCAGCTCCCCACAGAGCATAGGCCTTCAAACATGTACCAGGTCCTCCTGTTGCTCACAATCAGCTCCAGGTCTTTCCACGGCTTCCTCGTCATGTTTACTTCTGTCTACAGTTCACCTCTCCACTTGTCATTCAATCTACCTCAGCATCTCTTATCCTCAGGATTCCAGAAAAAAGGACTGCCTTGTAATGCTATCAGTAGGTTTCCTTAATGGAGCCAGCATCGTTTTCTACACTTTACTGTGACATTATAATTGTTTTTCTTTTTTGTATTACACGTGACACAATGAGCGATCACCACATTATGTGTACTGATGATAATTACAGTGCTCCGTGGGGGCTGAAATTAAATTCAAAATCAATTCATAATTGAAGTAACAATAAAAATAACTAATTATAATATAGCTGCCCTGTTATTTATGAGACAGCCAGTACAAGATTCTCTGCCTGTTTCATTGTTTTTCTTCGTGTCTTTACATCTCAGGTTCTTCATGGTTTTAAGAGTTGTTTTTTATATTTCTATTTATAAATTTCCGCTGGCATTGCATTACTGCTTGTTCTTCCGGGGTACTACAAAAGTGAGATTACTGATTGTTCTTCTGAAATACTACAAAAGAGAGATTACTGATTGTTCTTTTGAGATACTACGAAAATGAGATTACTGATTGTTCTTCTGGGGTACTGCGAAGGTGAGATTACTGATTGTTCTTCTGAGGTACAATGAAAGTGAGATTACTGATTGTTCTTCAGAGGTACTACACAAGTGAGATTACTGATTGTTCTTCTGAGGCACTACGAAAGAGAGATTACTGATTGTTGTTTTTGAGGTACAAGAAAGTGAGTTTACTGTTTGTTTTTCTGAGGTACTATGAAAGTGAGATTACTGATTGTTCTTCTGAGGTACAAGAAAGTGAGTTTACTGTTTGTTCTTCTGAGGTACAAGAATGTGAGATTAGTGATTGTTCTTCTGAGATACAAGAACGTGAGATTACTGATTGTTCTTCTGAGGTTCAAGAAAGTGAGATTACTGATTGTTCTTCTGAGGTACTACAAAAGTGAGATTTCTGATTGTTCTTCTGAGGTACAAGAAAGTTAGATTACTAATTGCCTGTTCTTCTGAGGTACTACAAAAGTGAGATTACTGATTGTTCTTCTGAGATACTATAAAAGTGAGATCTTTCTCTTGCCTCTTTTCATTCACTAACCTTTGAGCTCCCCAAGGAGCTTAGGTCTTCACCAAACCAAGTTATATATGTCATATGCCATCAGCTCTATGTCCTTCCACATCCTCCACCTCATTTTCATTTCTGTCTCCAATTCCCTTCTCAGTGTGTTTCTTGATCTAACTCTTCTTCTCCTACTCTGTCTAAGCATTCCCGAACAAGGACAGCCTTGTAATACTATCAACAGGTTTCCTCAGTGTGTGTCCCATCAATCTCCTGTGTCTTCTTCTCATCTCTGGTTCCACAGGAATTTGGCCCGTTCTTTTGCTAGTGTCCAGTATAGCACTGCAATTACAGAGTAATGTGTGCATGTTGCTGATAAATTTTTTTTTGTTAATAACTGGACTCAGAAAAAAAAAGGATAATGTGTTTAATAATGTAAGTCACCAGTAAGATTTTGTCTTGGGTCACAAGATGTATGGACTCCAGTGCTCAGTGGTGAGGTAAATATTGCATTGCACTGGAGGAAAATGTTGAGAGTATGTATGTGTGTTTGAATACAATCCTGAAATTTGATATCCTCTTTAAAAAAAAAAAAAACCAGAACAGGTGATGTAGGACACATTTAAGTTATCTTAAGATTATATTGAGTCTGGACACACTGACAAAAATGTACCTCTTGCTGAGCTATTGGAACAGGTTCTTCCTCTTCATATACAGCATGATCAGGATATATGGCATAATCAAAAACATGCAAACCTCCCTCATGAATATCATTCTCAGCCAGAACATCATTCAAACTGGAATCAGCAAAATTTGCCGGTTCATCCTGTGGTATGTTTTCTGTAGTATCACCAATGGCAAACGCATTGCTTGCCAGTGTGACCTGATGCATCTGTAACTGTAAGGGGAGATAAATAATTGTTAGCATCGCCCTACAGCCCTCCAAGGAGCATAAACCCTCAACAAACTTATGCCAGGTCCTCCTGTCCCATGTGACCAGGTCAAGGTCTTTCTATGTCTTCTTCGTGTCTGTCTCCAGTTCTCTTCTCCATGTGAACTTTGGTTTCCCTCTACCTCTCTTACCCTGGGGATTCCAGAACAAGGACTACCATGTAATGCTATCAACAGATTTCTTCAGTTTATGTCTTGTCCATCCTGCACCTTCGTCTCATCTCTTGTTTCACTGAAGATAACATAAGAATCAAATAATAAACATAATATGATGTCTTAACTTTAGGCTGAGAGGTGTTCACTTGCTGATTTTACCACAAGAGATGGAAAATACTCTCTTTTTTTAAGTCTCTTCTTTCACTTTTGGGGTACATGAAAATAGGCAGTTTTATGTCTTTAACAGAGCAATGGCCTACTTTATGACCAAGTTGTTCTTAGTCAGGTTCTCGTTATTGTTTAACTAGACCCATTGAGCCGTTTTACTCTTTCACAGCCAGTGCCAAGTTGAATAATGTGCATGTTTTCTGAAGCTGTTGAGTGGTGCTGTATAGTGTTTGTGATTGTTGGGGAGCCCGACAATAGCTGTCGTCTTTCTGTTGAGAGTCCTGGGCAGGTCAGCAGCACATGCTTAACTATCTCATAAAGATAGGTATTGTTGCGGGGTTTAATTTGTTTAAATGCGTGTTGAGTCTAATGTGTTCTGTTCTAAGTTGGAAAATTGTGCTCCGTTTCACATGGCGTAAATTATTAATGTTGTCATTTTTGTTGGGATGGGTCATTTATTTATACCAGGCATGCCCCAGTGCACCCTGTTGCCTGTCAGTTCAGCCATTCATCATTGAAGTTGTTTGGGAATATTTATTTAGCTGTCTGCATGCTGGCTGGAGTATTTGTTTGGACTCTGCTTGCTTCTAGTTTTGCTGGTTTGGTCATTGTCAGGTACAAATGAATAAAAACAGGAAAGAACAGAGAACCAATCTAAGTGTATAGGAAATTAAAAATAAAAAGAAATCAGTTGTAAATAGGAATTTTTTAAGTGTAATCAAAGGCAGGAACAAAGCATGATCACAAAGACTGTCATCTGCATTTTAAATTTCTTACTTCAGTATTTTTAAAAATAGAGAGCATAGATTATTTGCTTTAGGCAAGTACTGACTCAACCTGGATATGAGTTTTGATATGTCATCCTGATCTTCAGTTAGAATAACACTTACACCTGAATCTTCAAAACTTGATTGTTCAGTTTGTGATATATTCCTCATCTCCAGCTGGTAGTGCCATTGTCTTCCCTCAGAATCATCCTGGTCTTCGGTCAGAACCACACCTGCACATGAACTGGCAGAACTTGAATGCGCAGAAACTGCCAGATCAGCCTGTGCTGTGTTACCCATAGTTTCATCAGTGATGAGGGCATTGCTTTCCAGTGTATTTAGACATATCTGTAACAGCAAGGGGAATAAAATAATAATCATAATAAAATTTATCTTATGGTGTCTTAACTTCAGGCTGAGAGGTGTTCACTTAAAGAATATTCTCCATCTAATGTGGATACATCGTCAAGTCTCTTCATTCATAGTGGTGATGGTACATGAGAAAAAAAGTGATGTCTTACTAGGAAGAAAACAAATATGAATACTTTATAAACATTGTCCTTGTCAGGTACAGATGAATGAAAACATTAAAGAAAAGGAAAACTAATCTAACTGAATAGAAATTTTATTTTTTAATGACGTTAAAAACTGTCGTATACACTATCTATTTGTTACTTCAGTATTTTGTTAAATAGAGAGATAGATTATTTGCTTTGTAAAAGTACTGACTTAACTTGGAAATTAGTGGATATGTCATCCTCATCTTAAGTTAGAATAACACTTACACCTGAATCTGCAAAACTTGATTGTGGAACAACTGCCAGTTCAGTTTGCGCTGAATTCCTCGTCTCTAGCTGGTAGTGCCCTTGTCTTCCTTCAGAATCATCATGATCTTCAGTCAGAAACACACCTGCACCTGAAATGGCAGAACTTGACTGCGCAGAAACTGCCAGATCAGCCTGTGCTGTGTAACCCGTAGTTTCATCAGTGGCCAGGGCATTGCTTTCCAGTGTGCTTAGAGGTATCTGTAACAGCAAAGGCAATAAAATAATAATCATAATAACATTTATCAGATGGTATCTTAACTTCAGGCTGAGAGGTGTTCTCTTAAAGAATATTCTCCATCTAATATGGATACATCGTCAAATCTCTTCATTCACAGTGGTGGGTGATGTCTAGACGTATCTGTAACAGCAAGGGGAATAAAATAATAATCATAATAAAATGTATCACATTGTGTCTTTAACTTCAGACTGAGAAGTGATCACTTGATAATATGTCCAAATGAGATGGAGAATGTTCTTTTGAAGTCGGTTCGTTCATAGTGGTGGGGATACATAAACAAGATAGTGTTATGTCTTAACTAGGACAAATAACAACTAAATGACCTACTTTATGACCAGATGGTTCTTGTTAAGTACAAACAGATTTTTTTCCCTAACCAGCGGCACTTGGGCTTTCAGGTATGACATGTCATTGCGAGGCTGGGGAGCCTGTGGACTTTCCTTCCAACCCATCCACAGAGGGTTTATCTCAGGAGCCGTTCAGGTTATTCAGTCAAAATCCCGGTCAATGACACTGCTTCAAATGCTGACGCCCGGTCTTGAACCTTGAACACCTGGTCGCCAGCGTTACGTTGTAACCCAGGTACAAACAGATAAAAAGAGTAAAGAAAAGGAAAGAGATTTTGTTAACATTAATTTGAAAGCCCCAACGTTTCATCCATTCTGAAACTTTGTCTATTTGTTTTCGCGGTGTTTTGTAAACATGGCCCAGGTTTTTTTTT
Source organism: Oreohelix idahoensis (assembly GCA_024509875.1). Taxonomy (NCBI): domain Eukaryota; kingdom Metazoa; phylum Mollusca; class Gastropoda; order Stylommatophora; family Oreohelicidae; genus Oreohelix; species Oreohelix idahoensis. Next base: position 23,387 of record JAMPIV010020574.1, read on the forward strand.
CCAGACCGTCAAAAAGCATAGTCATCTGCAAATTACTATAGAGCATTCTTAATGTCGTTAAATTCACCTGCCAGATCATTTACACATATTGTGAAAATTGTAGGTGAAATCACTGATCCATGCGGAATCCCATTTCGTTTGTTCATATATTTCTGACTTATCTTGTTCACCTGAACTGCAAAAGGCCTATCCTGTAAAATGTTTTCTAGATAAGTTTTGCCAATAATTCCTGCCTTTTTCATCTTGTAAAGAGCTCCATCTCTCCAGCATTCATCCTATGCTCTAGCGACATCCAAGAAAACTGCCACTGTTTTCTCTTGAACCCTAACTTGAATTCGTTTTCTTATCTTACAAGCTGGTCTATTGTACTTCTGTCTGCTCTGAACCCAGATTGGGTTGGGCTCTATAGCTGATTTTTTTCTAGGTAGAATGTAATTCTTTTGTTAACAGTTTGTAGAATTTTGCCTAGTTGTGATGTTACAGAGATAGGCCTATATGAACTTACATCAAGGGCTTCCTTATCAGGTTTTAAGATATGTACTATTATAGGTACTTTCCATGCTTTGGGTATTTTGCCTAGGCTCCAGATTTTATTATAGAGGGAAGTTATTATCTTATAGTTTTCTGGGTACTTTTTTCTTTTTTAGGATTTCATAGCTAAGAATATCATGCCCTGAGGACGTATTATATTTCTTTTTTATTGCACTAGCTACTTCTTTTTCTGCTATATCAGCATCTAGGAAGTGTGTTTCATCTGTCTGGTCTGGTAGTTCATTTATAAACTTCTTCTTAAGTCTTTCTCTTCTGTCATTTTCTTCATGTCCAAGGCTACGTTTTGCGCAGACTTTATAGAAATATTCAGCATGATTTTCAGTAAGGGAAATGTAAAAAAACATAACAAAATCAATACAACCATTAAAGGGCAGAAAATGTGTACCTCCACAACTCGATTCCTGGGCATGACTTTAGATAAACAACAAAATTGAAACAAACATATAGACATTTTAGTAGAAAGCTGTAGGGGCCTCATAAATATGCTAAGAATAGTAAAAGGTAATTTGGGGGGGGGGGGGGGCAGCAACTAAAAAAATGCTTTTGTTCTTTAAGCTATTCAACAGGGAGAAACTAGACTCAGTTTCAGAAGCTTTTAACAAAGCGAAGCTAGACAGAATTCAAAATGCAGACGGAAAGATGTAAAATTTAATTATTGGAGCAAAGTAGCACAAGAAGTGACCCACCTAGCACTTAATGCATTTGCCCAAAACCAACCAAGTGTGTGGGACGTTCCCTTGAATACAGAAAGATGCCCAACAGGGTGGATAACTATTGAAGACCTAATATGGGTCAAAGAACTGTCAAACACAATAATAGTACGGTAATAAATATAAAAACACTATACCACCTTGGGAACTAAAGGCACCAATCATAGATTACACACTCACTGAAAAGGTTAAACAACACATAGAAGATAAGGAAGTCAAGACGGTCATAAGAAAGTTCATAAATCAACTTACAAAACAAAGCTTGGCTGTTTACACAGATGGATCCACGGGTGACAGCGGGTAATTAGGTGCAAGGGTAGCAATACCACAGTGGGGAATTAAAAAGAGTTATAGTGTAACTGAAGGTGCTTCAATTTTTACAGCCGAGAGGTAGCAATTTTGAAAGATTTGGAAATAACTGAAGATAATCCATCAGAACTAGTTACAATATTTACAGATTTAAAAAAAAAAAAATTTGCCTCGTTTTGGTGAGGCGCGTTCCGTTCAACCTAGTCGGTTATATTAGAGCGCATGTCCAAACATAAAAGACCTTTAGGTCTGGAGAATTCGATTCACTATCATCACTACAAGCACTAGAACACCAAGGTAAATGCAGCCGGCCAGACATCAATGAAGACATTCTTTCAGTTAATACATCATTAGAGAATAGAGTCTGCAATGTGAGGCTAGTGTTGGTTCCAGCACACATAGGTATAGCTGGTAATGAATTAGCAGACCTGACTGCCAAATATGGAACAGTAAGTAAACACAGTGTAAGAGCAGGGCTTGGAAAATCTGAGATTAAGAGCCAAGTGAAGCTAACTATAAACGAGGAATGGAAGGAAAGTAGTAAAGGCAGACACGCGTTCAAACTTCGGAAAAAAAAAAACCAACAAGGACGTGCTAGGTCAAAGAAGAACTAAAGGTACCGATGAACAAAAAGTTGTGGCGTCTCCGTCTAGGTGCAGCAGACTTTATGATAGAGGAACCACACTGCCAAGAATGCCAGGAAGAAAATAATATAGACCACTACCTGATACACTAACAAATACTAGCAACATGGACATGAATCAATAATATACCTTAGAAATTACAATATAGACATTACATATGATAAAGTGTTAAGTATAGATGCCCCAGGGGAAGCTCAATTGATATTAAAAGTAAAAAGGTATATACACAATACAACGGACAAGATATACGATTTATAACAGTGACAAAATTAGTAATAATAATAACAATAATAAAACTACTTCAGGAAAATAATTAAAACCAATGATAATTAATCAACAAAAACTAGCAAACCATTTTAAAAAAAACATTGACTACACATAATATAAGGGAAGACAGTGAATTAACACACCAAAAAAAACGACTTAAAAAGAACAAATTCCAATATAAATTGAAACCACCAACTGCAGAAGACAATGGTTATCTGAATATAAACAACACTGAAAATAAAATGACATTAACTACCCTAATTATAACCGACTATTAGGTTAAACAGGGTAGACCAAGATGGTGGACGAGCAGAGGCAATAACGGTCAACTTTTACTCCCCCTTTCTCCACCCTCACCTTTAAAAAAAAAAAAGAGATTTAATCTTCTTCTTCTTCTTCCTCGTTCGTCCTGAAAAGGACGTTGGTTGCGTTGTGTCTGTTTACGCCGGAGCTGTGATATCCGCACCTTTCGGTCGACACATCCGACTTCAGCACGGCAGTTTTTGGGACCGGGTTTGCCTTCCCTCTGCGATCCATACTCTCTCAGCCAGACTGCAGTGATGCAGACTGTTTCCAGGACCACCACGTGGAGGTGAAGTAGGGTCTTAGTCAGCTCTGGTTCACTGACTCTGATGCAAGCAGTCAAGCTATGGGTCGCTGACTGCATTCTCTATTGCTGCATCTTTGGGTCCCAGATTTAATCTAAATGCGTAGGAAAAAAAGAAATGAGTCATAAATGGAAACTGTTTTAGTGCACACAAAAGCCAGGGGAAAAAGAACATGATCACAAAGATTGTCATCCACATTATAAATTTCTTACTTCAGTATTAAAAAAAAAAAATTAGTTTTAATTATGGAAATTAGTTTTAATAAGAATAACACTTACACCTGAATCGGCCATGTCTGTCTGTACTATACTATGCATCGCCTGCTCGGGTAGTCCTTGTGTTTGCGCATAATCTCTCTCACCTCCAGTTGGAAGAACACCTGTACTTGAAGTGGCAGAACTTGATGGTGCAGAAATTGCCAGATCAGCCAGTCCTGTTCTGTCCATCTCCAACTGACAATGTGCTTCTTGTATTGATGTCAAAATAATTACTGTCGTGGAAATACAAATTAAATAAATAACGTAAAATAGCAAAATATTATAATATTATAATAGCAGTAACATAATACACAGTCTTTACTACCATTAGAAAAATAGTCATCTGAGAACGAGTTATCTAGACTAGTGCTCCGCAACCATTTTTACTTCTTCTTCTTTTTCTTCCATCCTTAGCCACCAACCGGCAAAGCAGTATGTGGCCAGTACGCCTAGTGGCGTCTTAGGGCAACAACAAATTGATCAATCTATCGCTGTTTCCACCACGCCTAGTGGCGTCTTTGTGGAACAAAAACAGACCAAACAATCTATCGCTGTTTCCGTAATCAGATTGGTTGGCAAGCAGGTGATCAGCCCACTGTGCGAAGTTTTTACGGGATGGGGTAAACAGCCCCATGCCCAAACCCTCCTTAGTCGCTTTTTACGACATGCATGGTAGGGTGCAGTGTTACTATTCTTTGCTCCCCTTTCGGGCCCCGGCAACACACGGGTGCATTTTTACTTCAAGGCACACTTAAAGTGCCTTTTGAAATAAAACGGCACACCATACTATTTAAGTAGGTGGGTATTTGTAAATACTTAAAGATTCGGTATAATCAATAAGAATTAATAGTGATGTTGCCTAATATTTTGTGAGGGCTTGCTGAATAATGGTATCTCATTATTTGTAGAATTGTACGTACCAAATTCTTATGTAAAATTTTACCATAATAAATAACTGCGCATACCATTATATGTTGTATTCTGCCTGCTATCACGGCATACAAGGCAGACACGCTCTGCACACCAGTTGCGGAGCACTGATCTAGATCATATTTGCACCATTCATTCAATAATTCTTCTCTTTGTGAGTAGCATAGGCCCATAACAAATGCAAGCAAACCCCCCAGGTGTTCCGTGCTATCCAATCGAGCTCTTTCCATGTCTATTCCCCCCCCCCCCCTATGTTTGGTTTAATATATAAGTATATGAGGAGAACTGCCGTAAGACGGGGGTAAAACAGTTGAATAGGGAAAAAAACACACACACACACACAAATAGTAATACGTCTTACAAGGAGAAGGACAAGAAAAACCTACGTTGCGGCCACAAGGCCTTCGTCAGGGACAGACAAACAAGAGACAGGAGGGAAAGAAAATGAGAATTAAGTAGAGAACATGAAACTATAAAAATAAGAGAAAAAAAACTCCCTTATGTCCAGTCACATGTGAGCAAGATGGCTGTTTGGTTTAGTGTTAGGTTCATGCACAAGAGAACTGGTGTTTATCTTATGCGTGTGATACTCGGTTCAACCCCATGTGGGTTATAATTTAGGAATACTGTATAGTGTTCTCTATTCTAATAGCATATTACATTGAATATTTTTTATTGTGTTGATTCTTCCAGGCCACGGTGTGTTGTGGCATTATCTAATGTCTATTTCCATGTGTTGTATTTGGTCTCAGAACAAGGACTACCTTGTAATGCTGTTATTTGGTTTTCTCAGTGTATACCCTATTCATCGTCTGTGCCCTCTCCTCCTCACAGCTGATATACTTGCATTTGTCTGGTTCTGTCTGTCTGTTCCACATTGTTGATCTTGTCACACCATTTCAATCTAATGTTGTTAATTTTAGGACCTTGCACAAACAATTGAATTTTGTTCTGTGCATGGGATACCCGGTTCAACCCACTATTGGTTATAATTTGGGCATATAGTGTTCTTTTTTCCATATAGTACCTTACATTTGATGTTTTTCCAGACTTCAATCCTTATATTAAACACAAGCACCCATTTATGAAATCTTAACTTTCTTGTTGTAGTTTGTTGCTGTTTTCTGATCATGTTTCATGACCAAACAACAAGACAGCAAATGTCACATTTGAGCTGAAGATTCTTATTTTTATGTTGGACTTGATCGCTTCTGATTTACATATATTTCCCAATGCGATGAAAGCATGATGCTTTACCACTGAGGATAATATTGTAAAAATTACAGAATACTGCATTAGTTGTCAATACCATCATGCTTGGTTTGCAGAAGATGTTTGAGGTGATGGTTTGTCGGGTCAATAAATTTATTTTTTCCATCTGTCATTAGATGCATTCTTCACTGTTTGTGTTTTAAGACTGTTTCTATTTGTACTTAACTGGCATCTCTTTTCTTCACTTTTATCAATTCTGAAGAGAACAAACTTCTAATTCATTTGATAAATCTGCTTGCACAAATATTTATCTGTCAGTTCTGTCTTATTATAAACGATTGTTTGTTTGTTTTATTTTACTGAAGGTGATACAATGATATCATCATCATCTCATCTCAACCCGTAACCCGTCATGGGTCGTAGGGGTGCCATGCTGGAAGCATCGGCAGACAGGGAATACAATGATATACGGAATAGTAAAATAAAATGTCTAAACCTAGATATAGGTACATGAGATGGCGAGTCGGGGAACTGCAGCTCGGGACTCAAGATATTATGACAGGGTCTGATTAGCATGCCAGGCTTACAAAACACACAGAAAGAATATTCAAGTGACTGGCAAAATAGCCTCACACCAGACGTGACTAGTAAACCAACAAAACATGTTGTATCACTCACTACATGACATTGGGCCGAAGAGCGGAGACCCCAAGCGCCGCCGGATCAATAAGAACGACTGCTAAACCACACGGTTTTTTTCTACACGCTCAAATGCAACGCAAAGTTTACAACTTTCACCACCCGCAAATCTCATCTCATCTCATCTCATAATCGAAACCTCTTCTACCCCGTGAAACGAGGTGTAGAGGGAAAAAGGTAAAGGAACCCGTTACACGCCCATTGAGGCATATTGGGAATATGGTGTTAGGCCCATATTATCTTGACCGTCGGCACACTAGGGGTGATGTGGTCGGCATCACTGGAGCCGTTTGTGGCCTAAATCCGCAAATCCTGTTTATTAACTCTTTGACTCCGCAATTATTTTCCACCCAGTGCCGTAATTTAAATTCGTGATAGACTAAAAATAACTCCCAGAGAGTTGTTTTCGCACGGGTGTCAAATCTGACCAACGCTCTGAGCGTTGTTCCGAAGTCAAACAGTTAAAGTTGTTATCGATGTTTTCCCCCATGTCATGATGTTAAACTGTCCTGTATTCCCCCCCCCCCCCCCCCCCCCCCCCCCCCCTTAATAAAAAAGAAAATAGTTCCTGTCTCTTCTTTACAGCAGTCATTTCTGTTGTCACAAAGCATTCTAGATTTCCTCTTCTACTAACATGCCCAAATAAAGTGATATGCTTACGTTGCAGTGGAGTGCAAATGGGGCGGTCCGCCCCGGGTGATAGGAAGGGGGTGTCATCGGACATTATTAAGATAATGCTTAATTCTAAATATATACTCACAAATGTATTTCTTCATGTGGGGGTTGGGGTGTCAAAAGTAAGATCCGCCTCGAGTGCAAAGTACTTTAGGGACGCCTCTGTCACGTTGACATGTGTGGTAAGCTTTCTTTGCCCTCTTGACCTTTTTTTCAGGCTGTCCTCACTACTCGTTTTAATTGTCAATGGCAACACTTTTCTTAGCGAAATGACAAATAGTTTATTGTAGTAAACTACTCATAACATTTTCGGCATGTCTGTTTTGAGATTTAAACAAATAAATACTGTGGTACCTGGCAGGGAGGATAGACTAGTGTGATTCACTTCCGTAGCTAGGCGGTGGTCCTAAGTTCGATCTTCCAGCCGCTCACTTCTTTGGTTTTTTCCTCTGTTGTCTAGTCTTCTACTTCTTTGTTTCTCACGAGTGCCTGAAACATACCTTTATGTGTGTAATATTAATTTATTTACTGTTTAGAGATTGTATGTTATCATTTGACCTTTATTTTCTTGAAGACTACATAAAGGTAGTTATTATTGTTACAGGTAATTAGAATCGACGTCACTGCACTCCGGGCAAACCCATAGGTGCTCAGTCTCCCGCAATTTTCTTTCAAATAAAGGTAGTCCCATAGTAGATACTGCTGGAGGGGAGTAAAGTATCAGAGAACGAACGAACGAAATGTTTTATGTCATCAGGGTAAAGAATGGCATAATGGCCTTTTTACATTTCTGTAATTGCCTTTTTACATTTCTGTAATTGCCTTTTTACATTTCTGTCCTGCAATACAATCGAGACTTCATTACACTACGTCCAGCATCGAGAAGTAGGGGTGACCACATCTCTTCCTCACTGCCTTTTCCTTCCCTAACTCAAGAGCAGTCAGGTACCCAGTTACAGCTGGGTAGACAGGTGCGTGACGATACCATGTTTCGAACCCGGCATCTTTGCCTTGAGATGCCAGCGTTCTAAACACTGCGCCAGACGATCAGATTTTTTTTTTCATGTTCAGTGTTGGCTGGTGCTGACAGTCATGTCAGTTCAGTCTTCTATCCCTAGTTAATGTTTTAAAATTATGTTATTGATTTCTTCCATGCCATGTTAAATTCATAGAAACAAGGACATTTCTAGTTAAAGTTTTAAAATTATGTTATTGATTTCTTCCATGCCATGTTAAATTCATAGAAACAAGGACATTTCTAGTTAATGTTTTAAAATTATGTTATTGATTTCTTCCATGCCATGTTAAATTCATAGAAACAAGGACATTTCTAGTTAATGTTTTAAAATTATGTTATTGATTTCTTCCATGCCATGTTAAATTCATAGAAACAAGGACATTTCTAGTTAATGTTTTAAAATTATGTTATTGATTTCTTCCATGCCATGTTAAATTAATATAGTCCCTAACGGTCTCTGATTGAAAACACTCGATGAGAGGTCACAGCAATTGGGTCTGAAAATACACAGGGAAAAGACAAAAATAATGTGAATAAATGCAGGTAATGAAAACAGGGTTGAACTTGAAGAAACACCAATACAAGATGTAAAATCGTACACATATCTTGGCAGTAATATAGATAAAGTTGGAGGGACAGACAGCGATATCAAAATAAGAATACAAAAAGCAAGAGGAGCTTTCATTGCATTGTGAAACATATGGAGATCAAGAGAAATCGGATCCAACACGAAAATAAGAATCTTCAACTCAAATGTGAAGTCAGTCCTATTGTATGGCTCGGAGACATGGAGAACAACAAAGACAACAACCAAAAAGCTACAGACTTTCATAAATGGGTGCTTGCGTAGAATAGAAGGATTGAAATGGTATGACAAGGTTACCAACGTGGAACTGATGACAAGAACTAGACAAGTGCCAGTGGAACAAGAGATGAGAAGAAGACGATGGCGATGGATAGGACACACACTGAGGAAACCTGTTGATAGCATTACAAGGCAGTCCTTGTTCTGGAACCCCCAGGGCAAGAGAGGCAGAGGAAGACCAAGAAGTACATGGAGAAGAGAGTTGGAAACAGAGGTGAAAATGATGAGGAGAACATGGAAAGAACTTGAGATGATGGCACGTGACAGGAGGACTTGGCATGTGTTTGTTGAAGGCCTATGCTCCTTTGGGAGTGGAGGGTTATGAACGGTCTCTGAGAAAACAAATAGAGAATATGACTAATGCTCCTTCTGGCATGTCGTAGAAGATAGCTATAAAATGAGGTTGTGCACGAGGCTGACAACCTCATCATGTAAAATAAGTTGTTACAGTAACCATCACTGCACGGGCACATGAAAGCGTTGATGGGAGCTTCATATATGAGGATCAGCGGCAGTGATGGTTCCACGCACACAATCCAAAACTGTTGACTGTAGTAGAATTGTGTTCATAAAGTTTTGAGTAGGCCTATATCTGTGATTGCTTTTGCCTTCCTTAACTCACGAGCAGAGTCAGGTAGCCTACCCATTTATAGCTGGATAGATGTGGCGTGGCGCCACCGTGTTTCGAACCTATGCCGCGAGAGGCCAGTTCTCTAATCACTCTGCCAATCGGAAGGGCCATCTAATTTTCCTGCACCGTGAAGAAGTAACAAAATCGATTCAATTACAGAAAACAACACCAAGCCAAACGTACATTCTTATAGTAGATGCTTCATCTCAGAATGTATACCGTATTTTCACCGTCATTTTTTATTCACAAGTACTTTGCAAAAAGAGTGAAAACTATTACATTGACTCCTGAAGAGTTAACTCATCTTTGATTTGATCCACCATCACTGAGTGTTACCAACGGGCTGATCACCCGTTTGCCAGACACTTCGATTACGGAAACAACGGCAAATGGGTTGATTTGCCATTGCCCTAAAGACGCCACTAGGCGTGATGGGAAACAATGGCAAAGAAAACCTATCTGCTGTTGCCCTAAGACGCCACTAGGCGTAATGGCCACTGACTGCTTTGACGGTCGGTGGCTAAGGACAGAAGAAGAAGAAGAAGAAGAGATCACTGAGTGTTAGTTCTTGGTGACTGAAGTCTTCTTCTTCTTCTTCTTGCGATCGCATCTTTGATGATTACACCGTCAGACGAGTTCTCATGATGAATTCGACTGTTGTTTGAAGTTCCTCTTTTTAATCACCGTATGAACATGTTATTTTTAGAACCTTAGTAACCGGGGGATCTTTCTGAATTATTGTTATTTATTGTTTATCTATTTATTTATTTTTTAAAATTAAATCACGCACTGTATGTCTTGTAACTGACATCTGGCAGCCAGCCAACATAGTAATTATCTGCTCATACCAGTTCTGGGCTATGAAAGTTAAACATGGATGTTGGAAAAAAAAATCCCATAGGTGCAGAAACTTGCTAGAAACATTATGAAGTTTCCGGGAACACCTCCCCGCTTTAACTTTGAAAGCGAGATACAACAAACACAACCAGATCACGTGATTGGAATACACGGAATAGAGCATTGATTCCCAAACGGCGTGGCGCGTGAGGATGGCATGTGTGGCCGGACGATTGAAAGACAATCAAGGATTTAGATATATTTTCAAAAGACTCATATGACAGTAAAAAAATATGGAGGTCGTTCTCTTATTTATTTTGACACGTGATATAATGTGATAAATGTATAGAAACCCATAGAATTTTTCAGATTGTATTCAGTAATATACTTTATCTTATATCAAATAAATACAGTTCTCCACGACATATTGTTGTGATCAGGGATTTTCAGCTCTAACAAATATCAAAGACCAGAAAAGAGACAGGCTTCTTTGTGTTGATGAGGAAATGAGTTTGTCTCATATAAGACCTAATATAAATGAGATTACCTTAACAAATAAGCTCACACCTCTCACTGAATTTGTATATTTGTGAATGAAAATCGTGTTTTTATGTAGCTATATTTTAAACACTTTCTGGATGTCTCATGATCATTTTATAAAGTAGTTGTGTTCTATGTTATGATTAAAGCACTGTTAGGAGTTGATTTTTATTTATTTATTATTTTTTTTTTGTCGAAGGTATTTCGTATCAATAAAAATGTCGGTGTGGTGCGAGCAAATGTTCATTCCGAAAATAATCAAAACGGAAAATCTCTTCGTATAATACACTTGAAAATAGTCAATGCAGGAGAAAAATTGTGCACACACACAAAATTATGATTAATAATAATCATACCACAATTTTCACAAAAAAGCTCGAGCAAATTTTGAATTATTTAAATATCCTCTTTAGAATTGAGTTCACCCCCTGACTTGCATTGTCAAGTACGTGTCTGTGTTGATGTAACATAAACCAGGGACTACTTTTTCTTTCATCTGTATTTATACACCATACAAATTAGTGTAGGATTAAACTTTCGGCACACAGCTTTACTGGTCTGAAAAAAAAAACATAACGTTTTTATGTGGAGAAAGATTATGCTAATGCTTATCTGTTATGTGGTGTTGGTGTGGATCAGTACATGGTGTTCACCCGTGTGTTTTTGGGACCTGAAATGACCGCAAAGAATAGCACACTTTAACTTGCCACAATCTTGTAAGAAGTTCTAGTTATTGTTAACCCAGAATCGACCTCACTGCACTCCGGGCAAACCCATAGGTGCTCTTTATCCCTCAGCAAATGTCGAAGAATATGAATGTTAATTGTACCTAAAGCACGCTGGTTGTACATACGACGGACCAGGGCCGTAGATAGGACTTTATTAAAAAAAAAGGGGGGGGGGATTTAATTTTTTAAAAATTGTTTATGCACTATTTTGGTACCGGCACAGTGTAACTCTTATATAACCAACAACCCTGTGTTAAGGTTGAACGGAGAGTACTACTCATATTTAAAAGAAAAAGACATGCATCAATTTGGGACAGGCAAACTGTACAATATGTCCTTCAAGACTTTCGGCTACACGAGAGGCGCAGACTGACAGTACAGCTTTCATCAACCAATTTGAGGGAGAAACTGAATAGCTACGAAAGAAACATGAGACAGTTTTAAAAAAAAAAGGTAAAGGGCTCCATTACACGCCCATTGGGGCATACTGGGAATATGGTGTTAGGTCTATATTTTCTTGACCATACGGCACACTAGGGGTGATGTGGTCAGGATCACACCGGCCGCCTTAACCTTCCTAGAGTTGCTCTGGTACCCAATTCACGAGGCTGAGTCGACCCCGGAATCGTTTGCGGGGTAAAAATAAATCCCACCTCAACTGAGGATTGAACCATGGACCACGGAGCTAGGACGCCAGTGCAAAGAGAGGTAGAGGGCGAACAAACACACGGAGAAGAAAACTAGAAAGAAACAAGAAGGGGGTAAAGACACGGAAAGACCTTGAGCTGATGACACGTGACAGGAAGACGTAGCGTAAGTGTGTTGAAGACCTATGCTCATTAGGGAGCTAAAGTGTGAAGAATGAATTAATAGAAATAGAACCATTTATTCCAGATAACTACAGCAGTTGTCTGTTGCCCCGTTCATTCGCCATACTGAGATCATTACTGATGTTTGTTTATGTCAATAAGAACATTTGTCTTTATAAACCCCTTTAAACACACTTCGTGACAGGTCATATGTTTGTGAATAGTCGTACATACATGTAAATGTTTCATAATCGTTTCTTTTAATTCTACATCCTTTTAATTCATTCCCACGACTCTAGTAAGTTCTCTTTCATTATAGGAATTCAGCGCTCATTTCTACGCCGGACACAACAAAACATTAAACGGTTTATTTGTCTATTGTTAACGGTTAAACATTATTTTAGATAAGATCTTCATAATTTACAGTGGGCGAGCAAAAATAACAACTTATAATAGTAATAAATTATATATATATGGTATATATATATATATATATATATATATATATATATATATATATATATATATATATATATATATATAGATAGAGAGAGAGAGAGAGAGAGAGAGAGAGAGAGAGAGAGAGAGAGCTTGAAGCTACTAGGTTTTGGACCCGGTAACTTTGGCTTGAGAAGAAAGCGCTCTAACCACTCTGCCACTCGACGTTCAAAGGACAGTCAAGGAGGGTTTACAAAACTGCACAGGTGTAAACCGACCTGGCAACTAGCCGTCTTGTTCTACCTTTACGGGTATCTGCTAGCTAGACAGAACAGGACGATATTGCTTTGTGACAGACCATGTCTTTTTGAGATATTCTAATTATTACTTGTCTTAGCGTAATATGCTTTCAGTGATCTTCTGAGACATAACGAGGTCATATGTGCGTGAATTTGTTGTTTGCATGTAGACAACTACATCTGTACATATATTAGATATAACAACTGCACCAGTAAATACTTTACATGTTACAAATGTACAGCGAAGCAGACTGTGGATGTGTTACCTCGTGCCTGTCGCGTATTTATTATGCACACTTATTATAGCTGCTTTCCTGTATTTTGGCTTGCAAAAACACTTATAGCTAAAGAGGCGGGGCAAAAGGATTTTCAACCAACGCATACAATTCTAAGCACATGATCATGTGTGTACATGTTTCAAAGGTTATTTTAGCGTCTTTGACCTACAAACACACAAAATCACATATTGTGTTCATGTTTCTCGCTCTTATTTTCATGGATAGGATTATATTCTAAATGTAAGTAAGCAAACGTATTTATTGTAAAGTGAAATTATGACATCTTAAATACACCATAACCTTCATGAGGTCAGTGCGTTTCTGGTTTTGAAAGATATGTTCTTGATTTGCCATTGCCCTAAAGACGCCAATAGGCGTGATGGGAAACAATGGCAAAGAAAACCTATCTGCTGTTGCCCTAAGACGCCACTAGGCGTAATGGCCACTGACTGCTTTGACGGTGGGTGGCTAAGGACGGAAGAAGAAGAAGAATTTACAGCTGGGTAGACTGAGGCGTATCGATACCGTGAATCGAACCCAGCACCTATGCCGTGACAGACCAGCGCTCTAACAACTGTGTCAGTCAGACGCTGACGTATGAAGTAATGACTGATATTATAATAAAGTTCCCAGAGAATAATAAAAATGGATGTCGCTTCGTAAGCCCGTCTGAGTAATTTTCAAGTCCAGTCTAATTTTCTATCCAAAAATATTTATTAAATAACTACAGTCGCTTTTATTCAAACAATTTTTCCGTCATTTTAAATAATAACTAAAAATACTAATCGATTAGTGTTATATTTACTTATTGTTTTTATTCTATTCATGTAAGTAAACAAAACAAGTTATGTAAGTAAACAAAAGAAGTTATGTAAGTAAACAAAACAAGTTATGTAAGTAAACAAAACAAGTTATGTAAGTAAACAAAACAAGTTATGTAAGTATTCTGTGTAAAAGTATGTTATGAAAGAAAACGGCGAAGTTAAGCTAGTTCTTTTAAACGGGGAAGTCCCTAGTCGAGTTAAGCCGCTAATTTAAAAAAGAACCAAACCCGAGCAAAGTCGTTACGGTGACCGAGTTCAAATTCACCGACTCGAGTCCACAACACAGTGTTACAGTCAGTTGTATCTATAAGAGCCCAATGGGCTGATCACCCGTTGGCTTGTCACATCGATTATGGAAACAACGGCAGATGGATCTATTTGTTGTTGCCCTAAAGACGCCGCTAGGCGTGATGGGAAACTACAACAGAGAAAATCAATCTGCTGTTGCCCTTAAGACGCCACAAGGCGTGGTGGCCTCTGACTGCTTGGTCGGTCTTTGGCTAAGGACGGAAGAAGAAGAAGAAGTATCTATAAGAATATAAATGAAATGCCTACATGCGAGAAACTTTAAAATAATGTTTACTGGTACGTAACAGTTCATTAGACCTATAACCTTTATAACTTAGCTGGACAGAAGGGAAAAAAATCACTGGTAGTTTCTTGTTGACAATTTTCTGTTCACATCTAGGCTAACGCGTGTTTCTTCTGTAATAGGGCTGTAACAACTGGCTTGCTGAGGGCAGGTTCAATATTAGCTTATATTTATCAAATACATATTTTTCACTTGAAGCTATAGCACGTTACAAAATACATTAGGCTAATAGAAAGCGTTCTGGTTACCCGTCGGTCAGTCAGTTTACTGTACCAGCTTGAGAACAATGTCAACAGACTGATATTTTAACAGTAAATCAAGGCATTCACATAATAGAACATTAATATTCCTTACCTTATAGGTACCTCTTATGTCCACCTCGTGTAAACTTGCTTGAATTGTGCGTAAAACTGATAACTCCTAATGAGAACGATTATTCTCTGCATTCGTGACACTCGAGTTGCGTGTTGTTGTGTTACCACACCGAGATGGTATTGTGAACAACGACATCGGCGCTCGGGCCTCTTCTAACCGAAACGGCAGTCTAACCGGCAGCTTATAGACGATATGCCCTCCACTATTTTGGGAAAGCAGCCAGTCACAACGCATGACACTGGCCCGTTAGCGTCTCCGGGCTCCGCCTTCTGCAGTGTTCCGAAGTTGCACAGGTTTGGCCAAAACTTGGGTTGAAGGCCGACATCTTGAAAATCATCAGCAGGATAGTCAATTTCACCTTCTGTTTTAATTTCAAGTTATTTTGTGTGAGGTCGTCTTCAATAAATGATCAATAAATTTGATGTAAATTACTTAGGCCCTACTTAGTCGTTCCTGTTCTACCATGAGGTGTAGAGATTTGGAAGAGAGGGCGCCATACTATCCTGCCGGAAGTCTTCCTCGGTCCTTTAAAGATTGTCTAATGTTGTCCTCCCAGCACATTCTGGGTCGTCATCGAGGTCTGGACCCCTGGCACTTAGATTCCCATACCTGCTATCACAGCCGACATTTTTTGATGTAAACGTTTTTATTATATTATAGATCGATACATTTGATGTATTTGATTCAATAAATACTTTGACGAATTTAATATAATTTTCAAGATTTACTGATGAATGAAGTCAAAATTTCTGGGGGTTTTTTTTGTTGTTTTTTTTTTTTTTTAAATTGAAATTTAATGAGTTTATTGGTGCTTGCTTAGAATAGAAGGATTAACATGGCATGACACGGTCACTAATGTGGAACGTATGACATGAACCAGACAAGTGACAGTAGAACTGATGACAAGTGACTGTGGAACTGATGACAAGTGACTGTAGACTGATTGACAAGTGACTGTGGAACTGATGACAAGTGACTGTGGAACTGATGACAAGTGACTGTGGAACTGATGATAAGTGACTGTGGAACTGATGACAAGTGACTGTGGAACTGATGACAAGTGACTGTAGAACAAGAGATAAGAAGGCGCTGGAGATGGAGGGAACTGACAATGAGGAAAGCTGTTGATAGCATTACAAGGTAGTGAGAGAATCAGAGGTAGACCACGAGGCTTACGGAGAAGTGAACATAGTACGGAGGTGAAAATGATGAGAAAAACATGGAAAGAACTTGGGATAATGACACGTGACAGGAGCTCTTAGCATGTGTTTGTTGAAGGCCTATGCTCCTATTGGAGCAGAGGGTAAGGAGTGAATGAAACTCATTACATTTAGGCATCGGATGGTTTGATTATGACATCTTCGCTGCACACGGACAACTCCATAAGTACTCCGTTCTCCTCCCTTAGATCACACGAGGAGGATCTCAGCACAGTTCACGAACTCCGTAGCACCTGCGAGAATCTCAATGTGTGTATGAAGAATCACACATTCTATAAATATTTTTGTGGCGGGTACGTTTCCTACTTTTAAAATGTTCGGGGTTCGGAGTGGCTAAGAGGTATGGCGTCCGTCTCGAGTTCTAGAGGTACCGGGTTCGAGTCCCAGTTGAGGGACGATAATTTATGGAAATTATTTTCAGTGGACCGGTGGTCCTAATGATGTCATACTCCCCCCTGGTCTCCTGGGGAGTGAGATCGGATGCCTAGCCTTCTTGGATGAGGGCGAAAAAATTGGAGGCCCCGTGTGCAATTTGTGCACGTTAATAATCCCACGGCAGTTAGAAATCGTAAAGAGTATGCCTTTCGGACTGACAAATAAAGATCAGAAGAAACCAAGCCCAACACAAAAATAAGAATCTTCAACTCAAATGTCAAGTCAGTCCTATTGTATGGCTGTGAAACATGGAGAACAACAAAAACAACCAAAAAGCTACAGACTTTCATAAATGGGTGCTTCCGAAGAATTGACGGAATGAAATGGTATGACAAAGCCACCAATGTGGAATTGATGACAAGAACCAGACAAGTGCCAGTGGAACAAGAGATGAGAAGAAGACGCTGGCCATGGACAGGACACTAATTTAGGCAAGCTGTTGATAGCATTACAAGGTAATTCTTGTTGTGGACCTCCATGGTAATAGAGACTGCTAAACCAAGAACCACACGGAGGAGACAGCTGGGGACAGAACATGAGGACAACGTACAAACAATTTAAGATGATGGCACGTGACAGGATGACTTGGCAAATTTTAAAAATACATGTTCGACTAAGGTTGAGCGTCAGACTGACAGAGTGGTTAGAGCGCTGGTCTATCGCCGCAAATGTGCCGAATATTTCTGTGGAATCACGGCAACGACACGCTCAAGTCTACCCAGCTGTAAATGTGTACCGGACTCTCCTCTTTGAGTTAGGGAAGGAAAAGGCAGCGAGGAAGAGAACTGGCCACCCCACCTCTCGATGCTGGACCTAGTATAGTGAAGTCTCTAACACTTCACTCCCCGCCGTTCATGCTTCTATTAACATGTTTGCACTGCCAGACGAACCACGATCACGTGACCTGCTAATCAGCTTGTCGTCTGGTTGCTCGCTGAGCATTCCGTTCCTTCTTATTATATTATTTACAATAGCGGTTGTCGTGTAGGAATGAAAGTGTTCCGGTCGGGCTAAAAACATAACCATTTTTTTTTCAAATTTGTAGCACCCCATTTGTTTAAACGTAAAATAGAAGCGAGAACTGCACAGCGTTTCGCAGGCGCAAGCGTCAACGCGTGTACGGTTATTTCAGTTCAGACGAGCAGTTGTGTTGCAGGTGGCACCCGGATCGTATCTTTCCAACAGCTCAACGACCCCACCCCCTTGTCCCATAGAGCACACACAAAGAATATTATGCTTGCAAGTAGATTTTGGTTATATTTGTAGCGAGGCGGTGGTGCTGGTTGGATGGGTCTGGGTTAATTCCCCCGAACAAGATTTTACGTCTTTACTTCTGTTATGTCTAGTATCTTCTGTCTGTCTTTCTTTTTTTTCTGTCTTTCATTCTTCTTTCTTTATTGCGAGGTCACAACATGTATCTAGTTTTGTTCACGTCGTCTCAAATGTTTGAGTTGAAGACAGTATAAATGTTACAACACTTCAAGCAATAAAAATAGGTCATGTCAGAAAGTGTAAGAAGTCAAGAAATAATTCACAAAATCACACGAAACAAACGTGGTTAATTGTTGTAAATATTGTTACTAATGAAACTAGCAGATATAATATTTTACTTTGTAGCTCCTGCGTGAAGATCAAAGGTCCAGTGTTTAAAAAAGGTAAAGGAACCCGTTACACGCCCATTGAGGCATATTGGGAATATGGTGTTAGGCCCATCTTTTCTTGACCATCGGCACACTAGGGGTGATGTGGTCAGCATCACGCCGGCCGCCTTAACCTTCCCAGACTTGCTCTGGTACCCAATTGGGGCTGGGTCGATCCAGGAGCCGTTTGCGGCTTTAAAAAATCCTACCTCATCTGGGGATCGAACCATAGACCACTGAGCTAGGAGGCCAGTGCACTAACCACTGCGCTACCGCGGCTCCCAACCAGTGTTTAAGTTGTCCCTTTTTTTGTTGTTGTTGTGTAATTAAAATACTATCAAGCTAAATATGAGTTTTTTTTATTAAACCTTTTTCGCTTTATTTTTTTTTCCTGAACATGTGGCATGTTTGTTCTTTTCCATAGTGAGATGCCACCGTAACATTTTTTTTACCTTTGTGCATTTTTGTTTCTACTTAATGGACTTATCCCTAATTTTTTGTTTATTTAATCATAATATATGCTTATATTTTATATATGTTTTGTTAATTATTTAATTATTTGTTTATATGATTATATTTACTCTCGGTACTGTGCTCCTAACCTACCCCCCCCCCCCCCCCCCCCCCCCCCCCCCCCCCCCCCCCCATCCGCCTCAAAATTCATTTTGCAGTTCTATTACTGTCATGTCTCCAAATCTCGATGTCATTATTAATTATCAAAAAGTGAAAGAATGGAAATTCCCACGTTAAATCTCTGACAGTTTGTATTTAAAACATATAATGTATATAATATACATGTAAATGTACATAACACCGCTGGACGTTGACTGTAACATTTGCTTTGATTTAGCGTCTTACGTTTGTTTCATCGGTGTAAAAAGAGCTCTCCCTGAAACTTTTGTAGAGATAACTGTAATCTCTGGGCGGCCGCAGCTGAGGTTCAGAGGGTAGGGGTCAGACAAAAGCTGGTACTCTGGTCCTCTAGGTTGGGGGTTGTAGCACAGGGCCGACATCCCTGTCTATGTGAAAGATCGCACATGTTACGGAAACAATAAATGGAAGAACTTTGCTGCGGGACGGACGTCCGGAGTCTCAGGCTCGTATGACTGACAGTGGTGAAGGCCGAAGGGAGACCGCTGGCATGAAAACGGATGCCCCGACCGCAAAACACGAGACCAGGGTGTTTTTTTGGAACGTCAGAGCTGTAAATGAGGCGGGAGGGCTGAGACGGATCACGGCAGGGATGGGGAACTACGGGATATATGTCCTGGGAGTTGGCGAGAGCGGATGGACAGGTAGGGGGAGAATAGAAACAGCTACAGGGGAGGCAGTACTTTATTCTGGCGGAGGGTATGGTCGGCACAACGAGGGTGTGGCCATTGTCCTGAAGAAAGGAATGGAAAGATCTTTACTGGAATGGAAACACATCAACAACAGACTGATAAGAGCGGGACTGAGAGGGAGGTTCGCCAGCGCCACGGTTGTACAGTGCTGTGCACCGGCGGACGCAGCGATGGAGAGATCGGAAACGAGTTCTATCGGCAGGTGCAGGGGGAGATGGAGGCTGCACCTAGGTGCGATCTCATTGTGGTAGTGGGAGGCCTGAGTGCGAGGGTGGGAGCACACAATAATTGTGGCGAAAGAGTGGTGGGGAAGTGCGGCGGTGGGGCGGCGGATGAGGGTGGGGACAGATTAATAAGCGTCTGCGGTATTAACAGCCTGGTCATTAGAGGAGCACTTTTTCCACACAAGAAAGTGCACAAGTTAACATGGGAATCGCCGGACGGACGAGACGGAGGCCAGATGGATCACATTGCGATCAATGGCGGATGGAGACGTGCACTATAGGACGTGAGAGGAGGGGGAGGCGCGGATGTGGGAAGTGATCGTCACCTGGTGGTGGCGGGGCTGAAAGTGAGACTCAGAGCTGCTGGACCAGTTGCAGTCAAACAGAAGAGATGCGGCATCACGGGGCTGGGGGATCCTCTCGCCGGAGGAGCTTTCGGGGTCGACGTGGAGAGAGGATGTGGGACTGTCGGAGGCCGGGAGGGAGCGGAGACCGATGGTGTTGGCCGGAGATTCGACGCCGTCTCAACAGTGTACAGGGAGGGCGGCGGGTCATGCTTGGGATTCCAGGAGAGAGGGAGCCGGGACTGGATGGCACCAGATGCGCTGGGCACCATAGCGAAGAGAGGGGAAGTGAGGGGAAGGAAAACAGAGGCTAGGTCTCCCAGGTTAAAGGCAATGTATGGTGAACAGTGCGGTCGGCTGGACAGGGAGGTTGAACGTCAGACCCGTGCTGGCAGGGGGACATTTCTGGATGGCCTTGCGGGACGGGCAGAGGAGGCGGCGCTGAGAGATGGACAGAGCACGGTGTACAAGATAACTGGGATCATCGGTGGAAAACGGGGTGCAAACAATGTTACATTAGTAGGAGTTAGGCACGGAGGTCTCATCACGACTGTGGAGGGACGGGAGGCAGGATGGGCAGAGTATTTCGGAGAGGCTCTGAATAAGGAACCACCAGAGACACAATTGAATGTTCCTGAGGCTGAAAATGATCTAGATGTTAATACAGACATCCCACGGAGGGAGGAGATCATCACAGCGGTTGAGGGGTTAAGGAATTGAGGGGCTCCTGGTCATGATAACTTAAATGTGTAGTGAATTTCTAAATACAATATCTAAATTAATATATAACAATATCGGGCATAAAGGAAAAGATAAGAAAGTATAAAAGAATTTTCTGCTAGAACTGTTGGTATCGCCTACGCCTTCAGATTATTATTTGCTAACGAATAGCCGAACAAAACGGTACCCAAATTTTTCAAATTCGTCATTGACATAATCACTTTTCCTAGTTCTAAGAAAATATGTGCCTAAAAATGCATTGTGGAACGAGGAGGGGAAAGGATAGATGAAATGCTAATTCGTTTCGCATTGATTTTAAACTAAAAGCCAATACTAGCACAGGGGCAAGCCTTGCCTTAGGGGTTTCCCCAAAATACGAGGAAAAAGTTAGAATATGTAGATAACTCGTGTCACAAAAACAACCTTAGCTCTTATTTCAAAGGACATAATTATCACGTAAATAGAGAAGACAGCACATGGAAAAGAATTGAACGTGTAGTAGACTAAAAATAAAAAACACTAATTTAGAAAAAAAAAAACTGTGTACTTCTGAACCAAGCCAACTAGTCCCATATAAATTGTATATTCGTGTACCGTAGGACTTGTTGACAAAGAATATGGAAATAGTTACGCAAATAGTCCATTAATTAACTAATTATAGCCATAATACTATAGTGGATCCGACCAGACTGTCAAGTAAAGATCATGCCTGCTTATAATTTTTTATGGCATGTTTTGAAAAAACGACTTTGGGTAAATGAGGTTAAAAGGTACGGGATATTTGATTGGGTGGATTTTGAAGGAAGGCGAAGTATGATTGGTTGACCTAAAACTAAAAATATATTTGCCTTGGAAACATATTGGGAGTTGTTATTTGAAACGATAGATTCAAAAATAAATGTAAACATGGTCCCATTGGACAAAGCAGTAGATACTGGTACGAAACGGGGACTGTTCACTGCCATTTCAAGTAAATTTTGTGTAAAGCAAGATTGATGAGAGCAGGCGGAGAAATTTTCTAACATAGGAAAAGCCTGGACATAGGGCAGATCGAAAATGTGCCATATTCTATTGCCTAGTCATCGTTTACTTGTGTTATTTCCTTGCATCTGTGGTAAGATTGATTTTCTTAACATTTTATTAAAATAAAATTTGAATTTGAGATACTAACATACGAATGTAAGTAAGTGAGTCTATGGCAGACTCAAAACAGAGTCTAGAGATTGATCCAGAATATGAAAGACTATCAGAGAGGTGTAGACCAACTAAGTTATATATGATTATCATCAGGAGCATAATACCTATCCTATTGTATGGACAACAGATTATTGCTGGAATTGCAGAGGCGTTGTAACTATTAGGGGAGAGGAATACTGGTATACCTGGTCACATCAAAAGAAACGGGTGAAAGGGATTGTCGTAAAGAGCTGATCTTACATGTTTGTTTGTAATGTGCCTGTACTGGTTGTTGAATATTATAGTAGGCTGTTGATTACGAAGGAGGCATATCCTTCTGATTTCAGAGGGTTTTGGTTGCTGTCAATAACTGGTGCCAGACTAAAGTGAGCCGATATATTCATGCCACAGTTTTGCCTTTTTCGGAGACAACTGTAAACCACCATCATTCTTGAAGAAGTGGGAGCTGAAGGTTGTCGTTCAGCGAAGTGCAGGAAGAGTCCTACATCATATTACAAAGATAGGTGCATGTTTCGGCACCTGATCACTCAACTAACATTATATTAGAAAAGATACTGGGAATAGTGATATAAACATTCCATCAGTGTCCATAAAAACTTACAAACAACATGCAGAGATGATGATAGTAAACAATCAACCTGTGTATACTAGAAGTCACCTCAGTTAGACAATACAACTACACCCTTATATAATAATATGTGTATTATGGTCAGAAGACCCATTGTGTAAATTGATTGATGTAATTAATTTCTATGAATTCATTTTTGATTGTCAGTCCTGATTCCAAATAAATCAGATTCAGGACAATAAATTGAAAACATTAACTTTACCAAACTTTCAACCACTGCTTGATATGATCCGGCGCATGGATTGCTCTTACGTTTGTACTTATTTTTTAGGGTCAGAAAATATATTAATTTGCTTATTGTGTTTATGGCCTGAATTCATATGTATTACATATTATTAGTACAAGTAGAATCAGTCCTATATTGTATATTTTGGATGGGTAGGCGGGACTAGATTCTTGTCATTCCGGTCTAGCGGAAGTATGAGTTGTCTTGACAAGTCGTGATGAGTTCCGATGTACCGTGATAATGGCGTGTACGCACTTTTCAAAGGGCTGGTAGATTCTTAAGGAAATATAATTCATGAAGTGGTTTTCTTCTAAAGGAGATGGTATCTCTACTATAGTTTATGTTAGAGACTCTCCTAAGGTACGGTACAATGTATAATTCGGACTCCATGTATTGCCAGACCCTATTTTGATGATCTCATGTCGATTCGACCTAGATGGAACATTGTGCTTCGTATCGCTAGGGTCGTGTTTTGTATCGACAAAGATGACAGACTTTCTTACAGCGGTTATGGCTACGTGAATTAACCTGATCACCGTAGAGCTGTATGGGAACATTTATGAAATCATTTATATACCCATTATAAATTAACTCTGGCTTATATTCACCTTCCTATGAATGAGTGAACGACAACTCAGGGAGGCGGCCATGTTAGATTTCAGTCATCATATGTTTTGATCACTGCCAAGAGAACAGATTATTTATCCTATTATCGGACAGTGACAGGGAGATCTCAATCTTGCTAGAAACCCCCTCTTTCGTGGTTTCATAATATATGCTACAAACTATGGACGTCAAGTAACTTTAGTTATTTACCGATCTGCCTTCACTGACGCGTTTAGTCAGATAGGGGGATGCGGCCATAATGTATCATGACATTGAACTTTTGATGTACTGCCCATTATTTCTGAATGTGTCATGACTTCAGATCTGCTATGTATACCTACAAATTGATATGTCAACATACCATGATGTACTCGTATGTCCCAGTGTGTACGTCTGAATAAATTGAGTAAACAAAGATTCCAGCAGTCTGCATTGGTGCCTTGTAGACACAAGTGTATGAGTGGTTATATTGGTCAGCACACGAACAGTACACCATTCGCGGTAATCACACTCTACACTTCTACTTCATACATACACCATCCTGCGTCGGTTGGAGTGACCAAGTTTAGGGCCTGCTTCCCCTGGAGCCTTTGCCTTCCCTAACTCAGGACTAGGGTGAGTTACCCATTTACAGCTGGGTAGACTGGAGCATGCCTGATCTCAACAACACACCACTCTTCCTTACAGAGCATACAGACTGACACTTTACAGAGTGGAAAGAAGAAGAGAAACTTTACAGTTTATATGTTCAGTTGGTTAATGCAACCTTACACTAACATTTCATAACCCTAGACACCAAACGTAGTCATCTTATAGTCTATCTAGAATAAGTCTGAATGAGATCATAGTGGTGGTAGTAGAAAGGTGCCCTGGAAATTTACTCTAATATTTATTATATTCAGGGACCTTCACAGCTGACCTCATTCAGTACACTAAGATTTCTTAACAACAAACTGTATTAACATCAAACCCACCACAAAATGCAGAGCTATTTGGGACGGACCCGGAGCTGGCGGCGGAGCTATTGGAGCCACTGTTTGCACGGGTCTGGAGAGCAGGGGCGGCACCAACAGAGTGGAGAGGGGGAGTGATTGTCAGGTTGTCCGGGAGGGGAGATCTTGCAGACTGCGATAATTGGAGAGGAGTGGCTCTTCTCTCAGTTCCCAACGAAATACTGGGCAGGATAATTATACAGAGAGTCTCAGGGGCGGTGGACCGCAGGCTGAGGAGATGGCAAGCGGGATTTGGAAGGAACAGAAGATGTGTAGATCATATGTTTACCCTCGGGAGCATTATAGAGCAGTGCTCGGAGTGGCAGAGACAGCTGTGCATTGGTTTCGTTGATTTTGGGAAGGCTTTTGACGGTACGCATGGGGACAGTTTATGGAGGGTACTGAGGGCTTGTGGAGTTCCGGGCTGCATAGTGTCAATCATGGAAGGCATTTGTGCCAGCTTTGCGTGTGGCATTGGGCGGAGCACCCTGGCCTTTGGGGTGAGAACGGGAGTGCGGCGGGGATGCCCCTTATCAACCACTCTATTTTAAAGTCATAGACTGGGTGATGCGCCAGACAACAGAGGGCAATCGAAGAGGAATAGGATGGACTGCGTTTTCTACGTTGGAGGATCTGGGGTGTACGGATGACGTTGCACTGCTGGCGCGTTCGCATCAACGCGTCCAGGAAGGGACGGATAGACTTAATGGGTGTGGCCAGCGGTTGGGCTTGGGCATCAGCCTGGGGAGGACAGGGATCATGGTGCTCGGTGTGAGCGGCCCTGGGCCCATGTCAGTAGGGAATCGGCGGCTGGGGCGGACGGATGCTTTCACATTCCTGGAATGCGTGGTAACACCGGACGGCGGAGCGGGCAGGGACATCAACAACAGATTGAACAAAGCAAGAACAGCCTTTTTTAGTCTAAACAACATCTGGAAGTCCTCTCAGTACAGCACAAGCACAAAATTAGGATTGTGTCAGAGCTGTGTGCTTTCTGTGCTTCTCTGTGGCGCGGAGGGCTGGAGGGTTGCGGAGAGGGAGATGTCGAGGTCGTCCTCTTTTCACACGGCATGCCTAGGAAAGGTTCTCCGAGTCTTTTGGCCGAGTGCCATCACCAACCAAGATCTGCTTACTCGGAGCAAGCAAGAGGATATGCACACCATCATAGCTGGCAGACGCCGGAGCTGGGTTGGCCATGTCCTCGGGGTGGAGACCCCGATGCCATCACGGGAACAGCTGTGCTATGGACCCCTGAAGGAAAACGAAAGAGAGGCCAACCAAAACAACTTGGCGGAGGACTGTGGGGGCTGAGATGCAAAGAATGAACCAGAGTTGGGGCACTGTACGAAGGATGGCCGCCGACCAAGCAAAGTGGAATCAATTTGTTGTTGCCCTACAAGACGCCACCAGGCGTAATGGCCACTGACTGCTTTGACGGTCGGTGGCTAAGGATCAAAGAAGAAGAAGAAGCTAAATATGAGTTTTTTAAATTAAACCTTTTTTGCTTTATTTTTTTTTCGTTGTACATGTAGAATATGTTTGTTCGTTTCCAAAGTGAGATGCCACCGTAACATTTTTTTTTACCTTTGTGCATTTTTGTTTCTACTTAATGGACTTATCCATAATTTTTTTGTTTATTTAATCATAATATATGCTTATATTTTATAGATGTTTTGTTAATTATTTAATTATTTGTTTATATGATTTTATTTACTCTCGGTACTGTGCCTCCCTGCCCCAATACTGTTCTTCCCCTCCTCCCCCCCCCCCCCCCCCCCCCCCCGCGCCTCAAAATTCATTTTGCAGTTCTATTACGGTCATGTCTCCAAATCTCGATGTCATTGTTAATTATCAAAAAGTGAAAGAATGGAAATTCCCACGTTAAATCTCTGACAGTTTGTATTTAAAACATATAATGTAGGCCTATATTATATACATGTAAATGTACATAACACCGCTGGACGTTGACTATAACATTTGCTTTGATTTAGCGTCTTACGTTTGTTTCATCGGTGTAAGAAGAGCTCTCCCTGAAACTTTTGTAGAGATAACTGTAATCTCTGGGCGGCAGCAGCTGAGGTTCAGAGATGTGTGCAAGAGAGATGTGAGAGCACTGGACATCCAGCAACATGGGAGGATGAAGCTGCCGATCGCACCAAGTGGCGATGATTACGGCGCCACCTCAGATTGGGCGAAAAGATCCTCACACAACAAGCCGAAGGGGAGAAAACGTAAGGAAGATAAGCAGCTGAGGGCTGTCACCTCAGGGGCGCATTCCCATAGTCAGTTATGACTGAAGGGGCTATTATTTTGAAGAAAAAAAAGCTTGTTGTTTGTGGTGTCTTAAATTTTAATGGTGGCGAGACGCTGTTGAAGATTGATTACTAGCAATAAGACGCCGTACCCTTTTCTTAAAATTACTAGCAATGTTACAGCAACGCCACCGTTGGTTTGGTTTTTAAGGACTACTCCATTAGTGCCCCGATCTCCTTCCTTAGGTCACACAAGGAGGATCTCAGCACAGTGCACAGTAACACCAGCAACAATCCCAATGTGTGTATACAGGAATCATACATTCTGTAAATATTTCTGTGGTGGCTAAGTTTCCTAATTTTTTTAATTTGCCGGAGCAGCGGACGTATGGCCTACTCCTTACGATTTCCACTTGTCGAAGGATTTTAAAAGTGCGCAACTTGCACACAGCCCCCCCCCCCCTTTTCGCCATTGTCCGAGAAGGCTAGGCATCCAATCTCACTACCAGGAGATGGGGGGGGGGGGGGGGGGTATGGCATCATTAGGAACCACTGGTTCTGAAAAAAATAATGTCCATCAATTATATTCACTGTGCTCAGAAAAGAACCCGTTATCTTTAGAATTAGAAGCGGACACCATACCTCTTAGCCATTCCGACCCTGTAAAAAGACACCGTTGTGATAACATTTATCCAACTTGTACAATGACAGAAAATTAAAAATTAAAAAAAAAAAACCTATTGGGTTATCATCATCATCATCATCATCATCATCATCATCACCATTTCTCACCTTAAAGAGCATAGAACCTCAACAAACCCAATCTTCCTGTCACGTGCCATCAGCACAATGTTTTTCCGTGTCTCCTTCATCCGCATCATGTCTGTCTCCAGTTCTCTTCTCCATGTGTTCCTTAGTCTCCGTCTACCTCTTACACTAGGAGCCCAAGAACAAAGACTGCCTTGTAAGGCTATCAACAGATTTCCTCAGTGTGTGTCCTATCTATCTCCAGCGTCTTCTTCTAATCTCTTGTTCCACTGGCACTTGTCTGGTTCTTGTCATCAGTTCTACATTAGTGATCTTGTGACACCATTTCAACCCTGCTATTCTACGCGAGCACCTATATATGAAAGTGTGTAGGTTTGTGGTTGCTGTGTTAGTTTATCTCCATATTTCAGAGCAAACATTTGCTACAGCAAATATATTTTCAACACTTGGTTATTATCTGTATGTAGGTAGTTATAAAAAACGAAGCATTTTATTTGTCCATGTTCCCTTGATAAATCCAGCATGTGTTGAACATTTGTCTTTCTAGGCCTTCTTATATCTCTGCCTTGTCTGTCTCAAGTTTTCCTCGTCATATCTTTTAGGCTTCCTTCTGTTTGTGTTACCCAGGGGGTTCCAGAATAAGGACTGCCTTGTCTGTCACAAGTTTCCTTCTTCATGTGTTTTGTCTAAGTCTGTTTTTGTGATTAAAGGGGTTCCAGAAAAAAAGGACTGCCTTGTTATGCTAGCTGCTGGTTTCCTCGGTAATTGTTCTTTTCACTGCCAGTGTCTTTCCCTGACCTCTTCTCCACTGGCATTTGTCTTTTTTCTTTTTATTAGTTCCACAGTTATGATCTTGGCAAACTAATGTAATCCTTCTGTTCTTCACTTAGCACCCATTTATGAAAGTCTTTCTTCTTCACTAGCACCCATTTATGAAAGTCTGATTTCTTCACTAGTACCCATTTATTAATGTCTGACATCTTCACTAGCACCCATTTATGAAAGTCTGACTTCTTCACCAGTGTCCATTTTCGAAAGTCTGACTTCTTCACTAGCACCCATATGTGAAAGTCTGACTTCTTCACTGGCACCCATATGTGAAAGTCTGACTTCTTCACTAGCACCCATATGTGAAAGTCTGACTTCTTCACTGGCACCCATTTATGAAAGTCTGATTTCTTCACTAGCACCCATTTATAAAAGTCTGACTTCTTTACTAGTGTCCATTTATGAAAGTCTGATTTCTTCACTAGCTCCCATTTATGAAAGTCTGACTTCTTTACTAGTGGCCAATTTTTGAAAGTCTGATTTCTTCACTAGTACCCATTCATGAAAGTCTGATGTCTTCACTAGTGTCTATTTGTGACCGTCTGACTTCTTCACTAGTACCAACTTATGAAAGTTTGATTTCTTCAAAAGCACCGATTTATGAAAGTCTGATATCTTCTCTAGCACCCATTTATCAACTTCTGACTTCTTCATTAGCACCATTTATTGAAAGTCTGCCTCCGTCTTTAGCACTCATTTATGAAAGTCTGACTTCTACACTAGGACCCATTTATTAACATCTAACGTATTCACTAGCACCCATTTGTGAAAACCTGAGTTCTTCACTAGTGTCCATACCCATTTATGAAAGTGTTATTTCTTCACTAGCACCCATTTATGAAAGTCTGATGTCTTCACTACTACCTATTTATGAAAGTCTGACTTCTTTACTAGCACCCATTTATGAAAGTGTTTATTCTTCACCATACCTCTTTTTAGACTGTCCAATTTATTCACTTGCACCCATTTTTTTAACGTCTGATTTCTTCACTAGTACCTTTTATGAAAGTCTGATTTCTTCACTAGTACCCATTTATGAAAGTCTGACTTCTTCACTAGCACCCATTTATCAACGTCTGACTTCTTCACTAGCACCATTTATTGAAAATGTGACCTACACTAGTGTCCATTTATGAAAGTCTGACTTACTCACTAGTACCCATTTATGAAAGTCTGATGTATTCACTAGTTCCAATTTATGAAAGACTTCACTTCTTCACTAGTGTCCAATTTTAAAAGTCTGACTTCTTCGCTATCATCCATTAATGAAAGTCTGATTTCTTCACTAGCACCCATTTATGAAAGTCTGACTTCTTCACTAGCACCCATTTATGAAAGTCTGACTTCTTCACTAGCACCCATTTATGAAAGTCTGACTTCTTCACTAGCACCCATTTATGAAAGTCTGACTTCTTCACTAGCACCCATTTATGAAAGTCTGACTTCTTCACTAGCACCCATTTATGAAAGTCTGACTTCTTCACTAGCACCCATTTATGAAAATCTGACTTCTTCACTGTAGCGGGAGGTTATTTAAAATTATTTATTATGTAAGAGTATGCCAGTAAAGAGTTCTGACCTTACAAGTAATACCCCAGTCTTAGAAATAAGCACTGGTGTATTGTTATCATAAAAATAGTCAGACTGTGAAAACCCTGGCCCAGTTGGTAAGAAGTAGTACCAGGATTTAAGGTGTCTCCTCCCTGTGACTATCTTATGATTACTTATATTCTAGGGGATAAGTAACATGTACATTCCCTGAACCCACAAAATGGAAAACATAGTTTAATAATTACACTAATATTCTATTTCTACTAGTTGGAAAAGAGCATTGAAATATATATATATATATATAAAATTAAGTCACACAATCCCTATTATTGTCTATTTAGACTGCATTCATTTTAAATATATCACTGTTCTTAGTCCTCTGATAAATGTCATCACTTGACTATTTATTGTGTTTCATATATTGTGGTAGTCAGTGTCCTAAGTGACACTTATCTGTTCAACTTGATACTGCTGACACTGAACTGTCCTTTGCTGATATCAGACTTGGTAGGCCCAACAGTAGGGATGCCAATGACCAGTTGAAGTTCACTCTTTGGGGTCCTGCACTTTTGTGGGATGGCCTCTGATGAACAACACAGGCTTCTGATACTGGACAGTCTGGTTTGAGTTATTTCATGGAACCCTCAGACTTCAGATACTGGACTTAAAAATGTTTCTGGCGATCCGCTCACAATTCATGGGTAGTGGCGAAACTTTGCCTCCAGTCTGTCTCAGACCTCTTTCGTTGTCTGTGTCTCAGTTTACCGCTACGCTTTATATACGATAGCGCGGACGTATCGGAGGGTACCGACGTCACAGCTTAAACCTAGCCTGAAAAATCCTTCCTGAACAGTGATTTCAGCCGATCTGTGCGTCGACTGAAATTTTGCCTTTCTCATTCTCGGCATATATAATATCCATATTGTTCCATCTTATCTAGTTTTATACAGCTGATAAAACTCTATCTTCCTATTCATGTAAATTCCCAAACTGTTATTTGTTGATTTTAATATTTAGAACAGAAGTGGGTTACACGCTTTTAGCGTAACTGTGGGCAGCCGAAATACGCAAATATCTCCGTAAATGAGAACTTCCTACCGTTCCTTCTTATATGCAGTTATACACAATCCTTCCCTGTACTGAAATGTAAAATCCTTTTCATACTGATTCCCGTCTGCTTTTATATATCCTTGGCGATTTCCTCTGTCTGATACACATTTCGCTGATACGCCGCCATTTTGAAAGCGGTCAATCGATGTTTATAAATCTACCTGAAGACGTTTGCAATGACTTGAAACCAATTTTGCGACATAGCTCCCCCATATTTTAAGCTGGATGATATCTAGCTTAACTATTGGGTACAAGACAATTGCAAATCGACCATTCCGAGGTTAGTTTTCCTTTCTTCTATCCTCCTCAAGCTCTGTGGGATGACGACTAAGAAAATCTGTGCCCCCATTCTGTTTTCCAAGAATATATTCACCCTTTACTATCTCTCTCCTTCCTGTTCGGCTTTTCATCCAGGCTCTTACTGCTGGTGAAACGGGGTCGGTAGGTTTCCCATGAAGTTTACCGCCCTCTTTTCGTTGATAGTTGGATGTGGTTTTCCCTCGCAAATCCGTAGGTGTTTGATTTTCGCTACGTGATTTGTTCCTTTTTTCCAGCGCATGGGGTTCAGACTGCACTTGAACCTGTTTGGGATGTTTCCTTTCCCCTCCCGTGCAAATCTCGGGAGTACCCCTGATTGCTGGTTTGCTTGTAGATTTTTGATGAAGACTCTTCCGTCGACTTTCTGAATCTACATAGGTGCACTCTGGACAGGAATTTACATACTGATTTATGTCTTCCGTAATACCTGGCCAGTAGAACTGGGTGGCTATTCTTTGTTTTGTGGCACCATTACCCAGGTGTTCACTCAAAGTTGATATGTGTCCTCAGCCTATAACCTTATTCCTATAGGTGGATGGTACAACAATTTGACCCTGACTTTTCGTCCCTCTGCCAGCTTTCCTGTACAAGAGTCCATGTTCCCTATAGAAGTGTCCTTTCCTTGGTGTGTTATGTGTCTTTGACAATTTGCCAAAACAAGGCTTCAATGTGCTGTCTGCTTCTTGAGCCCGTTTCATTTCAGTCGAATGAAATTTTAAGTTGGTGTCCCTCTCTATGTTCCTGGAGTCAGACCTGGTCTGGATTCCTGCCATAACCATAGGTTTTACAGGGTCTCCCAAGAAAACATATTTACGCCCCAACATTAGGGGGTAAAAGGGGTCATCTATCACAGCTGCATTTATCTCCCCTTCCACATAGCGACAACTGACATGAATCTTTGCTATGGGTAAAGTAAGGGGTGATGTTCCTTTTAGTGGCCCTTGAATATCTACTGTTTCTGTGGATATTTGCTCAGGGCACACCAGAGATGCACACACGACTGCGTCATAGGACAAACCTGTGTCATACATTCCTGTGACTGGTTTGCCATTCACAGTCACTATCTCCTGTGTAGGTGGGTGATGGAGGCTATTCTGACTCACAGTCAGTTCCTTCCTATCAGAAGCCCTCACCTGTAGACATGCAGCATGATGAAGGGGTTTTTTCCTCCCACATTCATCAGTGTTGTGGTTACACATCTTACAAAATTTGCACCACTTATCTCCCTGTCTGTAGGGTTTATTTTCCTGAGTCTGAGGGTTCTTGTCCTTATTATCAAATCTTTGCTTGTTTCTGTATGGTTGATCCATCTGGTCAAACTGGGTATTCTGCGGTGGTGGCTTATATCCTTCTACCTGCTTCCTTTTCGTTCCTACCAATTCAGCTTGAGCTGCTTGGTATCTCTCTGCACATTTCAAAATGTCTTCCAGCCTCTCTGCTCCTTGTTCCATAAGGAATTTCCTCATTTCTTGAGACATGGAATCTTTCACTTGCTCTAACATAACCATTTCTTTCAGATCCTCGTAGGTTTTCTGATACTTACCTAAACTACTCCATTTCAACAAATACGTTTCTAGCCTAGCTGAGAACTGGTTATATGTTTCTCCAGGTAGAGGTTTAGAAGTTCTAAATTTCTTCCTATATGCCTCAGAGTTCTTTTCATACCGGATCAGTAAGGCTTGCTTTAGTATTTCATAATTTTCCTGATCTTCTTTGGGGAGTTTCAGAAACACATCATATGCAATACCTCTCAATCCCTGGGATAACTTTAGACTCCATTTTTCCTTTTCCAGTCCATATGTAGAGGCTAGCCTTTCATACCTATCCAGGTATGACTCAATTGAGTCCTCCTTTTCAACAAATGGATCTAGGTGGAAGTTCATGGCCCCATTTGCTGTGTTCTGAAAAGAGCTATTCGCAGAATGAGGTGAGCTATTACCATGGGTGATAGTCCCAGCCTGAAGTTCAAGATCAAGCTGTCTCATTTTCAGCTCATGGTCTCTCTCTGCGTGTAACCTCCTTTCTTCTCTCTCAGCTTCTAATTTCTTGGCTTCTCTCTCTGCTTCTAATTCTAATTTCTTGGCTTCTCTCTCTGCTTCTAATTTCTTGGCTTCTCTCTCCGCTTCTAATTTCTTGGCTTCTCTCTCTGCTTCTAATTTCTTGGCTTCTCTCTCTGCTTCTAATTTCTTGGCTTCTCTCTCTGCTTCTAATTGCTTTGCTTCTCTCTCGGTGTACTTTTCACATTCCGTCGTGACATACCGGATCAGAGCGTCACCATCCATGCCAAGCTCTTTTCCCACCTGCAGTGTAGCAGACCTAAATTTGACCAAGTCAGCCATGATGTATCTGTAGTCTAGTAGGGCAAGCGATCTTACTCAAACTAATTTACTACAATATAATTAACTTAGTTAAAATTAAAGTTAATTAACTGACTTCACCATATATGAAACAGCTTTCTTTATCTGTACTCAATGGTACTCCTAAAAATATAATTATTTCCTACTGTGTTACTCATTCCAAAAAATTTTACAAAACAACATTTTCTACACAGCAGAAATAGAAAGTTGGCTCAGGAATATCAAAGATATATCCCGCAGACGAGCCCCCACTGTAGCGGGAGGTTATTTAAAATTATTTATTATGTAAGAGTATGCCAGTAAAGAGTTCTGACCTTACAAGTAATACCCCAGTCTTAGAAATAAGCACTGGTGTATTGTTATCATAAAAATAGTCAGACTGTGAAAACCCTGGCCCAGTTGGTAAGAAGTAGTACCAGGATTTAAGGTGTCTCCTCCCTGTGACTATCTTATGATTACTTATATTCTAGGGGATAAGTAACATGTACATTCCCTGAACCCACAAAATGGAAAACATAGTTTAATAATTACACTAATATTCTATTTCTACTAGTTGGAAAAGAGCATTGAAATATATATATATATATATAAAATTAAGTCACACAATTCCTATTATTGTCTATTTAGACTGCATTCATTTTAAATATATCACTGCTCTTAGTCCTCTGATAAATGTCATCACTTGACTATTTACTGTGTTTCATATATTGTGGTAGTCAGTGTCCTAAGTGACACTTATCTGTTCAACTTGATACTGCTGACACTGAACTGTCCTTTGCTGATATCAGACTTGGTAGGCCCAACAGTAGGGATGCCAATGACCAGTTGAAGTTCACTCTTTGGGGTCCTGCACTTTTGTGGGATGGCCTCTGATGAACAACTCAGGCTTCTGATACTGGACAGTCTGGTTTGAGTTATTTCATGGAACCCTCAGACTTCAGATACTGGACTTAAAAATGTTTCTGGCGATCCGCTCACAATTCATGGGTAGTGGCGAAACTCTGCCTCCAGTCTGTCTCAAACCTCTTTCGTTGTCTGTGTCTCAGTTTACGTATCATACTGATTCCCGTCTGCTTTTATATATCCTTGGCGATTTCCTCATCTAGCACGCCCCATTTTATCAAAAGACGTTTGCAATGACTTGAAACCAATTTTGCGACATTCACTAGCACCCATTTATGAAAATCTGACTTCTTCACTAGCACCCATTTATGAAAGTCTGACTTCTTCACTAACACCCATTTATGAAAGTCTGACTTCTTCACTAGCACCCATTTATGAAAGTCTTTCTTCTTCACTAGCACCCATTTATGAAAGTCAGACTTCTTCATTAGCACCTGTTTATGAAAGTCTGATTTCTTCACTAGCTAGCACCCATTTATGAAAGTCTGACTTCTTCACTAGCACCCATTTATGAAAGTCTGACTTCTTCACTAGCACCCATTTATGAAAGTCTGACTTCTTCACTAGCACCATTTATGAAAGTCTGACTTCTTCACTAGCACCCATTTATGAAAGTCTGACTTCTTCACTAGCACCCATTTATGAAAGTCTGACTTCTTCACTAGCACCCATTTATGAAAGTCTGACTTCTTCACTAGCACCCATTTATGAAAGTCTGACTTCTTCACTAGCACCCATTTATGAAAGTCTGACTTCTTCACTAGCACCCATTTATGAAAGTCTGACTTCTTCACTAGCACCCATTTATCAAACCCCCACTAGCACCCATTTATGAAAGTCTGACTTCTTCACTAGCACCCATTTATGAAAGTCTGACTTCTTCACTAGCACCCATTTATGAAAGTCTGACTTCTTCACTAGCACCCATTTATGAAAGTCTGACTTCTTCACCAGTGTCCATTTATGAAAGTCTGACTTCTTCACCAGTGTCCATTTATGAAAGTCTGACTTCTTCACTAGCACCCATTTATGAAAGTCTGACTTCTTCACTAGCACCCATTTATGAAAGTCTGACTTCTTCACTAGCACCCATTTATGAAAGTCTGACTTCTTCACTAGCACCCATTTATGAAAGTCTGACTTCTTCACTAGCACCCATTTATGAAAGTCTGACTTCTTCACTAGCACCCATTTATGAAAGTCTGACTTCTTCACCAGTGTCCATTTATGAAAGTCTGACTTCTTCACCAGTGTCCATTTATGAAAGTCTGACTTCTTCACCAGTGTCCATTTATGAAAGTCTGACTTATTCACCAGTGTCCATTTATGAAAGTCTGACTTCTTCACTGGCACCCATTTATGAAAGTTTGATTTGTTTACTACTGTCCATTTCTGAAAGTCTTACTTCTTCACTAGCACCGATTTATGAAAGTCTGACTTCTTCACTAGCTCCTCTTTATGAAATTCTGACTTCTTCACTAGCACCCATTTATGAAAGTCTGACTTCTTCACTAGAACCCATTAATGAATATCTGACTTCTTCACTAGCACCCATTTATGAAAGTCTGACTTTTTCACTAGCACCCATTTGTGAAAGACTGACTTCTTCACTAGCATCCATTTATGAAAGTCTGATTTCTTAACTACTGTCCATTTCTGAAAGTATGACTTCTTCACTAGCACCCATTTGTGAAAGTCTGACTTCATCACTAGCACCTCTTTATGAAAGTCTGATGTCTTCACTAGTGTCTATTTGTGACCGTCTGACTTCTTCACTAGTACCAACTTATGAAAGTTTGATTTCTTCAAAAGCACCGATTTATGAAAGTCTGATATCTTCTCTAGCACCCATTTATCAACTTCTGACTTCTTCATTAGCACCATTTATTGAAAGTCTGCCTCCGTCTTTAGCACTCATTTATGAAAGTCTGACTTCTACACTAGGACCCAATTATTAACATCTAACGTATTCACTAGCACCCATTTGTGAAAACCTGAGTTCTTCACTAGTGTCCAGACCCATTTATGAAAGTGTTATTTCTTCACTAGCACCCATTTATGAAAGTCTGATGTCTTCACTACTACCTATTTATGAAAGTCTGACTTCTTTACTAGCACCCATTTATGAAAGTGTTTATTCTTCACCATACCTCTTTTTAGACTGTCCAATTTATTCACTTGCACCCATTTTTTAACGTCTGATTTCTTCACTAGTACCTTTTATGAAAGTCTGATTTCTTCACTAGTACCCATTTATGAAAGTCTGATTTCTTCACTAGTACCCATTTATGAAAGTCTGACTTCTTCACTAGCACCATTTATTGAAAATGTGACCTACAATAGTGTCCATTTATGAAAGTCTGACTTACTCACTAGTACCCATTTATGAAAGTCTGATGTATTCACTAGTTCCAATTTATGAAAGACTTCACTTCTTCACTAGTGTCCAATTTTAAAAGTCTGACTTCTTCGCTATCATCCATTAATGAAAGTCTAATTTCTTCACTAGCACCCATTTATGAAAGTCTGACTTCTTCACTAGCACCCATTTATGAAAGTCTGACTTCTTCACTAGCACCCATTTATGAAAGTCTGATTTCTTCACTAGCACCCATTTATGAAAGTCTGACTTCTTCACTAGCACCCATTTATGAAAGTCTGACTTCTTCACTAGCACCCATTTATGAAAGTCTGACTTCTTCACTAGCACCCATTTATGAAAGTCTGACTTCTTCACTAGCACCCATTTATGAAAGTCTGACTTCTTCACTAGCACCCATTTATGAAAGTCTGACTTCTTCACTAGCACCCATTTATGAAAGTCTGACTTCTTCACTAGCACCCATTTATGAAAGTCTTCTTCACTAACCCATTATGAAAGTCTGACTTCTTCTTAGCAAAGTCTGACTTCTATTTATGAAAGTTTGACTTCTTTACTAGTGTCCATTTATGAAAGTCTGACTTCTTCACTAGCACCCATTTATGAAAGTCTGACTTCTTCACTAGCACCCATTTATGAAAGTCTGACTTCTTCACTAGCACCCATTTATGAAAGTCTGACTTCTTCACTAGCACCCATTTATGAAAGTCTGACTTCTTCGCTATCATCCATTAATGAAAGTCTGATTTCTTCACTAGCACCCATTTATGAAAGTCTGACTTCTTCACTAGCACCCATTTATGAAAGTCTGACTTCTTCACTAGCACCCATTTATGAAAGTCTGACTTCTTCACTAGCACCCATTTATGAAAGTCTGACTTCTTCACTAGTACCAACTTATGAAAGTTTGATTTCTTCAAAAGCACCGATTTATGAAAGTCTGACTTCTTCACTAGCACCCATTTATGAAAGTCTGACTTCTTCACTAGCACCCATTTATGAAAGTCTGACTTCTTCATTAGCACCCATTTATGAAAGTCTGACTTCTTCACTAGCACCCATTTATGAAAGTCTGACTTCTTCACTAGCACCCATTTATGAAAGTCTGACTTCTTCACTAGCACCCATTTATGAAAGTCTGACTTCTTCACTAGCACCCATTTATGAAAATCTGACTTCTTCACTAGCACCCATTTATGAAAGTCTGACTTCTTCACTAGCACCCATTTATGAAAGTCTGACTTCTTCACTAGCACCCATTTATGAAAGTCTGACTTCTTCACTAGCACCCATTTATGAAAGTCTGACTTCTTCACTAGCACCCATTTATGAAAGTCTGACTTCTTCACTAGCACCCATTTATGAAAGTCTGACTTCTTCACTAGCACCCATTTATGAAAGTCTGACTTCTTCACTAGCACCCATTTATGAAAGTCTGACTTCTTCACTAGCACCCTTTTATGAAAGTCTGACTTCTTCACTAGCACCCATTTATGAAAGTCTGACTTCTTCACTAGCACCCATTTATGAAAGTCTGACTTCTTCACTAGCACCCATTTATGAAAGTCTGACTTCTTCACTTGCACCCATTTATGAAAGTCTGACTTCTTCACTAGCACCCATTTATGAAAGTCTGACTTCTTCACTAGCACCCATTTATGAAAGTCTGACTTCTTCACTAGCACCCATTTATGAAAATCTGACTTCTTCACTAGCACCCATTTATGAAAGTCTGACTTCTTCACTTGCACCCATTTATGAAAGTCTGATTTCTTCACTAGCACCCATTTATAAAAGTCTGACTTCTTTACTAGTGTCCATTTATGAAAGTCTGATTTCTTCACTAGCTCCCATTTATGAAAGTCTGACTTCTTTACTAATGGCCAATTTTTGAAAGTCTGATTTCTTCACTAGTACCCATTCATGAAAGTCTGATGTCTTCACTAGTGTCTATTTGTGACCGTCTGACTTCTTCACTAGTACCAACTTATGAAAGTTTGATTTCTTCAAAAGCACCGATTTATGAAAGTCTGATATCTTCTCTAGCACCCATTTATCAACTTCTGACTTCTTCATTAGCACCATTTATTGAAAGTCTGCCTCCGTCTTTAGCACTCATTTATGAAAGTCTGACTTCTACACTAGGACCCATTTATTAACATCTAACGTATTCACTAGCACCCATTTGTGAAAACCTGAGTTCTTCACTAGTGTCCATACCCATTTATGAAAGTGTTATTTCTTCACTAGCACCCATTTATGAAAGTCTGATGTCTTCACTACTACCTATTTATGAAAGTCTGACTTCTTTACTAGCACCCATTTATGAAAGTGTTTATTCTTCACCATACCTCTTTTTAGACTGTCCAATTTATTCACTTGCACCCATTTTTTAACGTCTGATTTCTTCACTAGTACCTTTTATGAAAGTCTGATTTCTTCACTAGTACCCATTTATGAAAGTCTGACTTCTTCACTAGCACCCATTTATCAACGTCTGACTTCTTCACTAGCACCATTTATTGAAAATGTGACCTACACTAGTGTCCATTTATGAAAGTCTGACTTACTCACTAGTACCCATTTATGAAAGTCTGATGTATTCACTAGTTCGAATTTATGAAAGACTTCACTTCTTCACTAGTGTCCAATTTTAAAAGTCTGACTTCTTCGCTATCATCCATTAATGAAAGTCTGATTTCTTCACTAGCACCCATTTATGAAAGTCTGACTTCTTCACTAGCACCCATTTATGAAAGTCTGACTTCTTCACTAGCACCCATTTATGAAAGTCTGACTTCTTCACTAGCACCCATTTATGAAAGTCTGACTTCTTCACTAGCACCCATTTATGAAAGTCTGACTTCTTCACTAGCACCCATTTATGAAAGTCTGACTTCTTCACTAGCACCCATTTATGAAAATCTGACTTCTTCACTAGCACCCATATATGAAAATCTGACTTCTTCACTAGCACCCATTTATGAAAGTCTGACTTCTTCACTAGCACCCATTTATGAAAGTCTGACTTCTTCACTGGCACCCATTTATGAAAGTCTGATTTCTTCACTAGCACCCATTTATAAAAGTCTGACTTCTTTACTAGTGTCCATTTCTGAAAGTCTGACTTCTTCACTAGCTCCGATTTATGAAAGTCTGACTTCTTCACTAGCTCCTCTTTATGAAAGTCTGACTTCTTCACTAGCACCCATTTATGAAAGTCTGACTTCTTCACTAGAACCCATTAATGAATATCTGACTTCTTCACTAGCACCCATTTATGAAAGTCTGACTTTTTCACTAGCACCCATTTGTGAAAGACTGACTTCTTCACTAGCATCCATTTATGAAAGTCTGATTTCTTAACTACTGTCCATTTCTGAAAGTATGACTTCTTCACTAGCACCCATTTGTGAAAGTCTAACTTCATCACTAGCACCTCTTTATGAAAGTCTGATGTCTTCACTAGTGTCTATTTGTGACCGTCTGACTTCTTCACTAGTACCAACTTATGAAAGTTTGATTTCTTCAAAAGCACCGATTTTTGAAAGTCTGATATCTTCTCTAGCACCCATTTATCAACTTCTGACTTCTTCATTAGCACCATTTATTGAAAGTCTGCCTCCGTCTTTAGCACTCATTTATGAAAGTCTGACTTCTTCACTATCACCCATTTATGAAAATCTGACTTCTTCACTAGCACCCATTTATGAAAGTCTGACTTCTTCACTAGCACCCATTTATAAAAGTCTGACTTCTTCACTAGCACCCATTTATGAAAGTCTGACTTCTTCACTAGCACCCATTTATGAAAGTCTGACTTCTTCACTAGCACCTCTTTATGAAAGTCTGACTTCTTCACTAGCACCCATTTATGAAAATCTGACTTCTTCACTAGCACCCATTTATGAAAATCTGACTTCTTCACTAGCACCCATTTATGAAAGTCTGACTTCTTCACTAGCACCCATTTATGAAAGTCTGACTTCTTCACTAGCACCCATTTATGAAAGTCAGACTTCTTCACTAGCACCCATTTATGAAAGTCTGACTTCTTCATTAGCACCTCTTTATGAAAGTCTGATTTCTTCACTAGCACCCATTTATGAAAGTCTGACTTCTTCACTAGCACCCATTTATGAAAGTCTGACTTCTTCACTAGCACCCATTTATGAAAGTCTGACTTCTTCACTAGCACCCATTTATGAAAGTCTGACTTCTTCACTAGCACCCATTTATGAAAATCTGACTTCTTCACTAGCACCCATTTATGAAAGTCTGACTTCTTCACTTGCACCCATTTATGAAAGTCTGATTTCTTCACTAGCACCCATTTATAAAAGTCTGACTTCTTTACTAGTGTCCATTTATGAAAGTCTGATTTCTTCACTAGCTCCCATTTATGAAAGTCTGACTTCTTTACTAATGGCCAATTTTTGAAAGTCTGATTTCTTCACTAGTACCCATTCATGAAAGTCTGATGTCTTCACTAGTGTCTATTTGTGACCGTCTGACTTCTTCACTAGTACCAACTTATGAAAGTTTGATTTCTTCAAAAGCACCGATTTATGAAAGTCTGATATCTTCTCTAGCACCCATTTATCAACTTCTGACTTCTTCATTAGCACCATTTATTGAAAGTCTGCCTCCGTCTTTAGCACTCATTTATGAAAGTCTGACTTCTACACTAGGACCCATTTATTAACATCTA
Organism: Oreohelix idahoensis; assembly: GCA_024509875.1. Classification (NCBI taxonomy): domain Eukaryota; kingdom Metazoa; phylum Mollusca; class Gastropoda; order Stylommatophora; family Oreohelicidae; genus Oreohelix; species Oreohelix idahoensis. The sequence goes on from JAMPIV010020574.1 coordinate 65,237, forward strand.
ACGTATTCACTAGCACCCATTTGTGAAAACCTGAGTTCTTCACTAGTGTCCATACCCATTTATGAAAGTGTTATTTCTTCACTAGCACCCATTTATGAAAGTCTGATGTCTTCACTACTACCTATTTATGAAAGTCTGACTTCTTTACTAGCACCCATTTATGAAAGTGTTTATTCTTCACCATACCTCTTTTTAGACTGTCCAATTTATTCACTTGCACCCATTTTTTAACGTCTGATTTCTTCACTAGTACCTTTTATGAAAGTCTGATTTCTTCACTAGTACCCATTTATGAAAGTCTGACTTCTTTACTAGCACCCATTTATCAACGTCTGACTTCTTCACTAGCACCATTTATTGAAAATGTGACCTACACTAGTGTCCATTTATGAAAGTCTGACTTACTCACTAGTACCCATTTATGAAAGTCTGATGTATTCACTAGTTCGAATTTATGAAAGACTTCACTTCTTCACTAGTGTCCAATTTTAAAAGTCTGACTTCTTCGCTATCATCCATTAATGAAAGTCTGATTTCTTCACTAGCACCCATTTATGAAAGTCTGACTTCTTCACTAGCACCCATTTATGAAAGTCTGACTTCTTCACTAGCACCCATTTATGAAAGTCTGACTTCTTCACTAGCACCCATTTATGAAAGTCTGACTTCTTCACTAGCACCCATTTATGAAAGTCTGACTTCTTCACTAGCACCCATTTATGAAAGTCTGACTTCTTCACTAGCACCCATTTATGAAAATCTGACTTCTTCACTAGCACCCATATATGAAAATCTGACTTCTTCACTAGCACCCATTTATGAAAGTCTGACTTCTTCACTAGCACCCATTTATGAAAGTCTGACTTCTTCACTGGCACCCATTTATGAAAGTCTGATTTCTTCACTAGCACCCATTTATAAAAGTCTGACTTCTTTACTAGTGTCCATTTCTGAAAGTCTGACTTCTTCACTAGCTCCGATTTATGAAAGTCTGACTTCTTCACTAGCTCCTCTTTATGAAAGTCTGACTTCTTCACTAGCACCCATTTATGAAAGTCTGACTTCTTCACTAGAACCCATTAATGAATATCTGACTTCTTCACTAGCACCCATTTATGAAAGTCTGACTTTTTCACTAGCACCCATTTGTGAAAGACTGACTTCTTCACTAGCATCCATTTATGAAAGTCTGATTTCTTAACTACTGTCCATTTCTGAAAGTATGACTTCTTCACTAGCACCCATTTGTGAAAGTCTAACTTCATCACTAGCACCTCTTTATGAAAGTCTGATGTCTTCACTAGTGTCTATTTGTGACCGTCTGACTTCTTCACTAGTACCAACTTATGAAAGTTTGATTTCTTCAAAAGCACCGATTTTTGAAAGTCTGATATCTTCTCTAGCACCCATTTATCAACTTCTGACTTCTTCATTAGCACCATTTATTGAAAGTCTGCCTCCGTCTTTAGCACTCATTTATGAAAGTCTGACTTCTTCACTATCACCCATTTATGAAAATCTGACTTCTTCACTAGCACCCATTTATGAAAGTCTGACTTCTTCACTAGCACCCATTTATAAAAGTCTGACTTCTTCACTAGCACCCATTTATGAAAGTCTGACTTCTTCACTAGCACCCATTTATGAAAGTCTGACTTCTTCACTAGCACCTCTTTATGAAAGTCTGACTTCTTCACTAGCACCCATTTATGAAAATCTGACTTCTTCACTAGCACCCATTTATGAAAATCTGACTTCTTCACTAGCACCCATTTATGAAAGTCTGACTTCTTCACTAGCACCCATTTATGAAAGTCTGACTTCTTCACTAGCACCCATTTATGAAAGTCTGACTTCTTCACTAGCACCCATTTATGAAAGTCTGACTTCTTCATTAGCACCCATTTATGAAAGTCTGACTTCTTCACTAGCACCCATTTATGAAAGTCTGACTTCTTCACTAGCACCCATTTATGAAAGTCTGACTTCTTCACTAGCACCCATTTATGAAAGTCTGACTTCTTCACTAGCACCCATTTATGAAAGTCTGACTTCTTCACTAGCACCCATTTATGAAAGTCTGACTTCTTCACTAGCACCCATTTATGAAAATCTGACTTCCTAACCAGTGTCCATTTATGAAAGTCTGACTTCTTCACTTGCACCCATTTATGAAAGTCTGATTTCTTCACTAGCACCCATTTATAAAAGTCTGACTTCTTTACTAGTGTCCATTTATGAAAGTCTGATTTCTTCACTAGCTCCCATTTATGAAAGTCTGACTTCTTTACTAATGGCCAATTTTTGAAAGTCTGATTTCTTCACTAGTACCCATTCATGAAAGTCTGATGTCTTCACTAGTGTCTATTTGTGACCGTCTGACTTCTTCACTAGTACCAACTTATGAAAGTTTGATTTCTTCAAAAGCACCGATTTATGAAAGTCTGATATCTTCTCTAGCACCCATTTATCAACTTCTGACTTCTTCATTAGCACCATTTATTGAAAGTCTGCCTCCGTCTTTAGCACTCATTTATGAAAGTCTGACTTCTACACTAGGACCCATTTATTAACATCTAACGTATTCACTAGCACCCATTTGTGAAAACCTGAGTTCTTCACTAGTGTCCATACCCATTTATGAAAGTGTTATTTCTTCACTAGCACCCATTTATGAAAGTCTGATGTCTTCACTACTACCTATTTATGAAAGTCTGACTTCTTTACTAGCACCCATTTATGAAAGTGTTTATTCTTCACCATACCTCTTTTTAGACTGTCCAATTTATTCACTTGCACCCATTTTTTAACGTCTGATTTCTTCACTAGTACCTTTTATGAAAGTCTGATTTCTTCACTAGTACCCATTTATGAAAGTCTGACTTCTTTACTAGCACCCATTTATCAACGTCTGACTTCTTCACTAGCACCATTTATTGAAAATGTGACCTACACTAGTGTCCATTTATGAAAGTCTGACTTACTCACTAGTACCCATTTATGAAAGTCTGATGTATTCACTAGTTCGAATTTATGAAAGACTTCACTTCTTCACTAGTGTCCAATTTTAAAAGTCTGACTTCTTCGCTATCATCCATTAATGAAAGTCTGATTTCTTCACTAGCACCCATTTATGAAAGTCTGACTTCTTCACTAGCACCCATTTATGAAAGTCTGACTTCTTCACTAGCACCCATTTATGAAAGTCTGACTTCTTCACTAGCACCCATTTATGAAAGTCTGACTTCTTCACTAGCACCCATTTATGAAAGTCTGACTTCTTCACTAGCACCCATTTATGAAAGTCTGACTTCTTCACTAGCACCCATTTATGAAAATCTGACTTCTTCACTAGCACCCATATATGAAAATCTGACTTCTTCACTAGCACCCATTTATGAAAGTCTGACTTCTTCACTAGCACCCATTTATGAAAGTCTGACTTCTTCACTGGCACCCATTTATGAAAGTCTGATTTCTTCACTAGCACCCATTTATAAAAGTCTGACTTCTTTACTAGTGTCCATTTCTGAAAGTCTGACTTCTTCACTAGCTCCGATTTATGAAAGTCTGACTTCTTCACTAGCTCCTCTTTATGAAAGTCTGACTTCTTCACTAGCACCCATTTATGAAAGTCTGACTTCTTCACTAGAACCCATTAATGAATATCTGACTTCTTCACTAGCACCCATTTATGAAAGTCTGACTTTTTCACTAGCACCCATTTGTGAAAGACTGACTTCTTCACTAGCATCCATTTATGAAAGTCTGATTTCTTAACTACTGTCCATTTCTGAAAGTATGACTTCTTCACTAGCACCCATTTGTGAAAGTCTAACTTCATCACTAGCACCTCTTTATGAAAGTCTGATGTCTTCACTAGTGTCTATTTGTGACCGTCTGACTTCTTCACTAGTACCAACTTATGAAAGTTTGATTTCTTCAAAAGCACCGATTTATGAAAGTCTGATATCTTCTCTAGCACCCATTTATCAACTTCTGACTTCTTCATTAGCACCATTTATTGAAAGTCTGCCTCCGTCTTTAGCACTCATTTATGAAAGTCTGACTTCTTCACTATCACCCATTTATGAAAATCTGACTTCTTCACTAGCACCCATTTATGAAAGTCTGACTTCTTCACTAGCACCCATTTATAAAAGTCTGACTTCTTCACTAGCACCCATTTATGAAAGTCTGACTTCTTCACTAGCACCCATTTATGAAAGTCTGACTTCTTCACTAGCACCTCTTTATGAAAGTCTGACTTCTTCACTAGCACCCATTTATGAAAATCTGACTTCTTCACTAGCACCCATTTATGAAAATCTGACTTCTTCACTAGCACCCATTTATGAAAGTCTGACTTCTTCACTAGCACCCATTTATGAAAGTCTGACTTCTTCACTAGCACCCATTTATGAAAGTCAGACTTCTTCACTAGCACCCATTTATGAAAGTCTGACTTCTTCATTAGCACCTCTTTATGAAAGTCTGATTTCTTCACTAGCACCCATTTATGAAAGTCTGACTTCTTCACTAGCACCCATTTATGAAAGTCTGACTTCTTCACTAGCACCCATTTATGAAAGTCTGACTTCTTCACTAGCACCCATTTATGAAAGTCTGACTTCTTCACTAGCACCCATTTATGAAAATCTGACTTCTTCACTAGCACCCATTTATGAAAGTCTGACTTCTTCACTTGCACCCATTTATGAAAGTCTGATTTCTTCACTAGCACCCATTTATAAAAGTCTGACTTCTTTACTAGTGTCCATTTATGAAAGTCTGATTTCTTCACTAGCTCCCATTTATGAAAGTCTGACTTCTTTACTAGTGGCCAATTTTTGAAAGTCTGATTTCTTCACTAGTACCCATTCATGAAAGTCTGATGTCTTCACTAGTGTCTATTTGTGACCGTCTGACTTCTTCACTAGTACCAACTTATGAAAGTTTGATTTCTTCAAAAGCACCGATTTATGAAAGTCTGATATCTTCTCTAGCACCCATTTATCAACTTCTGACTTCTTCATTAGCACCATTTATTGAAAGTCTGCCTCCGTCTTTAGCACTCATTTATGAAAGTCTGACTTCTACACTAGGACCCATTTATTAACATCTAACGTATTCACTAGCACCCATTTGTGAAAACCTGAGTTCTTCACTAGTGTCCATACCCATTTATGAAAGTGTTATTTCTTCACTAGCACCCATTTATGAAAGTCTGATGTCTTCACTACTACCTATTTATGAAAGTCTGACTTCTTTACTAGCACCCATTTATGAAAGTGTTTATTCTTCACCATACCTCTTTTTAGACTGTCCAATTTATTCACTTGCACCCATTTTTTAACGTCTGATTTCTTCACTAGCACTGTTTACTACTGTCCATTTCTGAAAGTCTGACTTCTTCACTAGCACCGATTTATGAAAGTCTGACTTCTTCACTAGCTCCTCTTTATGAAAGTCTGACTTCTTCACTAGCACCCATTTATGAAAGTCTGACTTCTTCACTAGAACCCATTAATGAAAGTCTGACTTCTTCACTAGCACCCATTTATGAAAGTCTGACTTCTTCACTAGCACCCATTTGTGAAAGACTGACTTCTTCACTAGCATCCATTTATGAAAGTTTGATTTCTTAACTACTGTCCATTTCTGAAAGTATGACTTCTTCACTAGCACCCATTTGTGAAAGTCTGACTTCTTCACTAGCACCTCTTTATGAAAGTCTGAATTCTTCACTAGCACCCATTTATGAAAGTCTGACTTCTTTACTAGCACCCATTTTTGAAAGTCTGACTTCCTAACCAGTGTCCATTTATGAAAGTCTGACTTCTTCACCAGTGTCCATTTATGAAGGTCTGACTTCTTCACCAGTGTCCATTTATGAAAGTCTGACTTATTCACCAGTGTCCATTTATGAAAGTCTGACTTCTTCACTAGCACCCATTTATGAAAGTCTGATTTCTTCACTAGCACCCATTTATGAAAGTCTGACTTCTTCACTAGCACCCAGTTATGAAAGTCTGACTTCTTCACTAGCACCCATTTATGAAAGTCTGACTTCTTCACTAGCACCCATTATTGAACGTCTGACTTCTTTACCAGTGTCCATTTATGAAAGTCTGACTTCTTTACTAGCACCCATTTATGAAAGTTTGATTTGTTTACTACTGTCCATTTCTGAAAGTCTGACTTCTTCACTAGCACCGATTTATGAAAGTCTGACTTCTTCACTAGCTCCTCTTTATGAAAGTCTGACTTCTTCACTAGCACCCATTTATGAAAGTCTGACTTCTTCACTAGAACCCATTAATGAAAGTCTGACTTCTTCACTAGCACCCATTTATGAAAGTCTGACTTCTTCACTAGCACCCATTTGTGAAAGACTGACTTCTTCACTAGCATCCATTTATGAAAGTTTGATTTCTTAACTACTGTCCATTTCTGAAAGTATGACTTCTTCACTAGCACCCATTTGTGAAAGTCTGACTTCTTCACTAGCACCTCTTTATGAAAGTCTAACTTCTTCACTAGCACCCATTTATGAAAGTTTGCTTTCTTCTCTAATACCCATTTATCGACGTCCTACTTCTTCACTAGTGTCTATGAAAGTTTGATTTTAGAACCAGTGTCCATTTGTGAAAGACTGACTTCTTCGCTATCATCCATTAATGAAAGACTGATTTCTTCACTAGTACCCATTTATGAAAGTCTGACTTCTTCACTAGCACCCATTTATGGAAGTCTGACTTCATCATTTATGAAAGTCTGAATTCTTCATTAGCACCTTTTATGAAAGTCTGACTTCTTTACTACTATCCATTTATGAAAGTCTGACTTCTTCACTAGCACCCATTTGTGAAAGCCTGATTTCTTCACTAGTACCCATTTATGAAAGTCTGACTTCTTCACCATTGTCCATCTGTAAAAGTCTGAATACTTCATTAGTGCCCATTTATTAACGTCTGACATCTTCTCTAACACCCGTTTATGAAATTCGAACTTCTTCACTGGTGTCTATTTATGAAAGTCTGACTTCTTCACTAGAAACCATTTACGAAAGTCTGATTTATTTACTAGCACCCATTTATCAACGTCTGACTTCTTTACTAGTGTCTGTTTATGAAAGTTTGATTTCTAGAACCAGTACCCATTTATGAAATTCTGGCTTCTTCACCAGTACCCATTTGTGAAAGTCTGATTTCTTCACTAGCACCCATTTATGAAAGTCTGACTTTTTCACTAGCACCCATTTATGAAAGTCTGACTTCTTCACTAGCACCATTTATTGAAAATCTGACCTACACTAGTATCTTTTTATGAAAGTCTGACTTATTCACTAGTACCCATTAATGAAAGTCTGACTTCTTCACTAGCACCCATTTATGAACGTCTGACTTCTTCACCTGTGTCCATTTGTGAAAGTTAGAATTCTACACTAGGACCTATTTATTAACGTCTGACATCTTCATTAGCATCTATTTATGAATGTCTGACTTCTTCACTAGCACCTATTTATGAAAGTCTGACTTCTTCACTAGCACCCATTTAATGAATTCCGACGTCTTCACTAGCACCCATTTATGACAGTCTGACTTCTTCCCTCGCACCCATTTATGAAAGTCTGACTTCATCACTAGTGTACATTTATGACAGCCAGACTTCTTCACTAATACCCATTTATGAAACTCTGATTTCTTCACTATTACCCATTTATAAAAGTCTGATTTCTTCACTAGTACCCACTTATGAAAGTGTGATTTCTTCACTAGTATCCATTTATGAAAGTCTTACTTCTTCACTAGCTCCCATTTATGAAATTCTTTATCCTTCACTAGAACTCTTTTTAGACTGTTTAATTTATTCACTAGCACCCATTTATGAAAATCTGACTTCTTCACTAGCACCCATTTATGAAAATCTGACTTCTTCACTAGCAACCATTTTTGAAAGTCTGACTTCTTCACTAGCACCCATTTATGAAAGTCTGACTTCTTCACTAGCACCCATTTATGAAAGTCTGACTTCTTCACTAGCACCTCTTTATGAAAGTCTGCCTTCTTCACTAGCACCCATTTATGAAAGTCTGACTTCTTCACTAGCACCGATTTATGAAAGTCTTTTTTCTTCACTAGCACCTCTTTATGAAAGTCTGATTTCTTCACTAGCACCCATTTATGAAAGTCTGACTTCTTCACTAGCACCCATTTATGAAAGTCTGACTTCTTCACTAGCACCCATTTATGAAAGTTTGACTTCTTCACCAGTGTCCATTTATGAAAGTCTGACTTCTTCACCAGTGTCTATTTATGAAAGTTTGACTTCTTCACCAGTGTCCATTTATGGAAGTCTGACTTCTTCACTAGCACCCATTTATGAAAGTCTGACTTCTTCACTAGCACCTCTTTATGAAAGTCTGAATTCTTCACTAGCACCCATTTATGAAAGTCTGACTTCTTCACTAGCACCCATTTATGAAAGTCTGACTTCTTCACTAGCACCCATTTATGAAAGTCTGACTTCCTAACCAGTGTCCATTAATGAAAGTCTGACTTCTTCACCAGTGTCCATTTATGAAAGTCTGACTTCTTCACCAGTGTCTATTTATGAAAGTCTGACTTCTTCACCAGTGTCCATTTATGGAAGTCTGACTTCTTCACTAGCACCCATTTATGAAAGTCTGACTTCTTCACTAGCACCTCTTTATGAAAGTCTGAATTCTTCACTAGCACCCATTTATGAAAGTCTGACTTCTTCACTAGCACCCATTTATGAAAGTCTGACTTCTTCACTAGCACCCATTTATGAAAGTCTGACTTCCTAACCAGTGTCCATTTATGAAAGTCTGACTTCTTTACCAGTGTCCATTTATGAAAGTCTGACTTCTTCACCAGTGTCCATTTATGAAAGTCTGACTTATTCACCAGTATCCATTTATGAAAGTCTGACTTCTTCACTGGCACCCATTTATGAAAGTCTGACTTCTTCACTAGCACCGATTTATGAAAGTCTGACTTCTTCAATAGCACCCATTTATGAAAGTCTGACTTCTTCACTAGCACCCATTTATGAAAGTCTGACTTCTTCACTAGCACCCATTATTGAACGTCTGACTTCTTTACCAGTGTCCATTTATGAAAGTCTGACTTCTTCACTAGCACCCATTTATGAAAGTTTGATTTGTTTACTACTGTCCATTTCTGAAAGTCTGACTTCTTCACTAGCACCGATTTATGAAAGTCTGACTTCTTCACTAGCTCCTCTTTATGAAAGTCTGACTTCTTCACTAGAACCCATTAATGAATATCTGACTTCTTCACTAGCACCCATTTATGAAAGTCTGACTTTTTCACTAGCACCCATTTGTAAAAGACTGACTTCTTCACTGGCATCCATTTATGAAAGTTTGATTTCTTAACTACTGTCCATTTCTGAAAGTATGACTTCTTCACTAGCACCCATTTGTGAAAGTCTGACTTCTTCACTAGCACCTCTTTATGAAAGTCTGACTTTTTCACTAGCACCCATTTATGAAAGTCTGACTTCTTCACTAGCACCCATTTATGAAAGTCTGACTTCTTCACTAGCACCCATTTATGAAAGTTTGACTTCTTCACCAGTGTCCATTTATGAAAGTCTGACTTCTTCACCAGTGTCTATTTATGAAAGTCTGACTTCTTCACCAGTGTCCATTTATGGAAATCTGACTTCTTCACTAGCACCCATTTATGAAAGTCTGACTTCTTCACTAGCACCTCTTTATGAAAGTCTGAATTCTTCACTAGCACCTCTTTATGAAAGTCTGAATTCTTCACTAGCACCCATTTATGAAAGTCTGACTTCTTCACTAGCACCCATTTATGAAAGTCTGACTTCTTCACTAGCACCTCTTTATGAAAGTCTGAATTCTTCACTAGCACCCATTTATGAAAGTCTGACTTCTTCACTAGCACCCATTTATGAAAGTCTGACTTCTTCACTAGCACCCATTTATGAAAGTCTGACTTCCTAACCAGTGTCCATTAATGAAAGTCTGACTTCTTCACCAGTGTCCATTTATGAAAGTCTGACTTCTTCACCAGTGTCTATTTATGAAAGTCTGACTTCTTCACCAGTGTCCATTTATGGAAGTCTGACTTCTTCACTAGCACCCATTTATGAAAGTCTGACTTCTTCACTAGCACCTCTTTATGAAAGTCTGAATTCTTCACTAGCACCCATTTATGAAAGTCTGACTTCTTCACTAGCACCCATTTATGAAAGTCTGACTTCTTCACTAGCACCCATTTATGAAAGTCTGACTTCCTAACCAGTGTCCATTTATGAAAGTCTGACTTCTTTACCAGTGTCCATTTATGAAAGTCTGACTTCTTCACCAGTGTCCATTTATGAAAGTCTGACTTATTCACCAGTATCCATTTATGAAAGTCTGACTTCTTCACTGGCACCCATTTATGAAAATCTGACTTCTTCACTAGCACCCATTTATGAAAGTCTGACTTCTTCAATAGCACCCATTTATGAAAGTCTGACTTCTTCACTAGCACCCATTTATGAAAGTCTGACTTCTTCACTAGCACCCATTATTGAACGTCTGACTTCTTTACCAGTGTCCATTTATGAAAGTCTGACTTCTTCACTAGCACCCATTTATGAAAGTTTGATTTGTTTACTACTGTCCATTTCTGAAAGTCTGACTTCTTCACTAGCACCGATTTATGAAAGTCTGACTTCTTCACTAGCTCCTCTTTATGAAAGTCTGACTTCTTCACTAGCACCCATTTATGAAAGTCTGACTTCTTCACTAGAACTCATTAATGAATATCTGACTTCTTCACTAGCACCCATTTATGAAAGTCTGACTTTTTCACTAGCACCCATTTGTGAAAGACTGACTTCTTCACTAGCATCCATTTATGAAAGTTTGATTTCTTAACTACTGTCCATTTCTGAAAGTATGACTTCTTCACTAGCACCCATTTGTGAAAGTCTGACTTCTTCACTAGCACCTCTTTATGAAAGTCTGACTTTTTCACTAGCACCCATTTATGAAAGTCTGACTTCTTCACTAGCACCCATTTATGAAAGTCTGACTTCTTCACTAGCACCCATTTATGAAAGTTTGACTTCTTCACCAGTGTCCATTTATGAAAGTCTGACTTCTTCACCAGTGTCTATTTATGAAAGTCTGACTTCTTCACCAGTGTCCATTTATGGAAATCTGACTTCTTCACTAGCACCCATTTATGAAAGTCTGACTTCTTCACTAGCACCTCTTTATGAAAGTCTGAATTCTTCACTAGCACCCATTTATGAAAGTCTGACTTCTTTACTAGCACCCATTTTTGAAAGTCTGACTTCCTAACCAGTGTCCATTTATGAAAGTCTGACTTCTTCACCAGT